>JAVHNL010000363.1:0-50000 GCA_031216105.1 Dalbergia cultrata | reverse complement strand
TCCATCACATCCAATGGTTATAAAGTGGGCGTCTGTTTCAGACACCCACTTTTGGGTGTTCAAATAATTTTTCTCTTATTTATATGCACCGAAGTTCCCTAAATTATTTTTATACTTGTCCTAGTTTAAAAAATGAGATAGAAAATGTTTTGAAATATATTTTTTATAATTTGATCATCCAAACGAAGAAATGTAAGATGCAAAAACAAACTTAATTATATTATACCAACATTGCTTTTCTAACATCCAAAAGTGAGTGTCTTGGACTTCTACTCCATCATTTTTTAATGTGATAGATGAGTGGAGAAAATTGAGACTACTATCACATCTAACAATGATGGTGTGGGTGTTCCAATTAGACATTTACTTTTAAGTGTTAAAATAACAATTTTATACATTATACTTATTTAATTACCCTTCCAAACTGACAGGGTCATCCACGTGCCGCGCGCAATGCAGAATTTTCTCAGGTCAAATTGCCCACACTGCATCACTTGTCTACCTTCGGTAATGCCTACCTTGTTCCCATCCCTTCGCGTATTTATTGGTTAAATTTCCTAAGCTTAATTTGCTTATCGCATCACACAATTCTAGCTACCACCGCCATTCCAGTACCTTCATGCAATTGCATGTATATGTAAGTGTCCATATTTTAAGCACACACAGTTGCATAATTCGATCGTATTCTTATCTTTCTTTTCTCCACAACCTTCACTACTAGTAAACTAATACTTTTCATACCGACACTTGAAGAAGCCAAAGCAGATTTCATCGACAGAAACCATGGTGCAGATTCATGAAGAAATGGACTCATCATCCCTTTTTCACGAAGAACCAGAAGAATTAGACATGGAAGCTGAAGGCATCGACTATGACGAGCTCAAGAAGCGCATGTGGAAGGACCGGATGCTGCTCCAGAGGCTGAAAGAAAAGCGTCACAAAGAAGATATTGAGCCAAACCAACAAGCGAAGCAAGAGGCATCAAGGCGCAAGAAGATGTCAAGAGCACAAGACTCAATCCTCGAGTACATGGTGAAGATCATGGAAGCTTGCAATGGCCAAGGATTCGTTTATGGGATTGTCCCAGAGAAAGGGAAGCCAATAACGGGTTCCTCAGACAGCTTGAGAGGGTGGTGGAAGGATCAAGTCCGGTTTGACCAAAATGGCCCGATTGCCATTTCAAAGTACCTTCCACTCCTGGAAGGAGATGAGTTGGATGATCCAAGTTCCTACATGCATCTCCTCAATGACTTGCAGGACACCACCTTGGGCTCTCTCCTTTCTGCTCTCATGCAACACTGTGTTCCTGCACAGAGAAGGTACCCTCTTGAGAGAGGGTTGGCTCCTCCATGGTGGCCCAAAGGGACAGAGCTTTGGTGGGGTGAGCAAGGCCTTCTTGCACAAGAACAAGGCCTTCTTGCACAAGAACAAGGCCCTCCTCATTATAAGGAGCCCCATGACCTCAAAAAGGTTTGGAAAGTTTCTGTTTTAGCTGCAGTCATCAAACACATGTCTCCTAATTTGCATAGGCTTAGGAGGTTGGTGATTCAGTCAAAGACCTTGCAGAGTAAGATGACAGCTAGGGACACTGCTACTTGGTCCAAGGTTGTGAACCAGGAAGAAGCCTTGTTACAACTCACTGAAAAGTGCCTCAAGATATCTCCATCCGATAATAAGGAAGAAGATGGAAACCAAGAAGGTGAAGCCTCAACTACTCTACTAGATGTTTTCAATGAAGGCAGATCACTAGTAAATAATTATGAGTTGCTGAAAGGATCTACTTCATGTGGAAGCAGTGAGAAGAGGAAGGGTGTGTTTGGTTTGGATGGTGCTGATGACATGATGAAGTATGCGTGTCAAAATGCTCAGTGTCCACGAAGTGAGTTGTGCATGGGGTTCCCTGACAAGAACTCGAGGATGAGCCATGAATCTTTATGTGCTTACCGCACCGAGCAAAGCAAGAATGTTCGCTTCCATGATTATCTGTCCAATGACACAAGAATGGGTAGGGTGGATGATTTGATGAATATGGAGCTAACAATGCCTATCAGTATCAGAATAATGACCAGCTCGTTGCGCATCTGAATGAGTTAGCTGAGATTGCCGGTATGTCATTGACAGCACAAGATTGTGGGGGCTTCTTGCTGAATGGCATTGAAGATCTTGATTTGCATGCAGCACGCGATATGGAGAAAGATAACGTGGTGGACTTAAATCCAAATCGAGCGCAAGAGATAACACAAGGCCTAGAAGCAACCTCAATGTGGGATTGGCGTACGTACTAGTTAATTATATAATCAGAATAGGTCCTTGTCATCACATCATTTTCCACGTACTGATGCCTTATGTAAATTAATTAATTCGAGATTATATATAAATATTATTAATATAAGGCGCTGTCTACATTTTTGTAACTCACGAGAGCCTTTAGCTTGTACAAATTAGTTCTTTTCCTTCTTCTTCCATGCTGATTTCAATGAATTGAATAGTGCCAACTCTATTTACATGAACGTGTATAAATAGTGTCTCTAGATATATAACAAAGATTTGCGGTCACTCCTTAGCTGATTGCATAAATCATTGCTTTGCTGTTATGTTGAGGTTAGGATTCTAGTGTGTTGAAAGATCCTTTTTTTTTTCTTTTTTCTGTAGACCCTAAGGAAATATACAAGCTCAATTTTGAGATTTGTGTTAATAATCATAGAAACTATGCCTTTGAGGTATTAAGTCTTCGAATTCAGGTCTTGGGCTAGTGTAGGAATAGCCCTTCCTGAACCTGTTGTTTCTGCTTCTTACTTCAACATCCACTGTGAAGACAGCACATACAGGTCTGTGGTCAGAGAATCTTGATTCTCCACGGATGTATGATAATTGTTCAATGCCGTTGCCACGCCATAGTATCCTATCACACCTGAAAGTTATTCAATTTCACAAAATACTGTCAATGATAGAGGTTTATTTGTATTAATATGCCAGATAAGGACCATTCCTTAGCTTGTAATTTGATCACATCACACATTAATATTATTATTATTAATAATTAACAAGTAAGGAGGCATGGAATACCATGCAGGGGTTCTTCGTTTCTTCTTGGATTTGACAGTCTCGCCAGCATAAGAGTCCGAATTTTGAGAATACTTGTAAGTGGGAGCAAACACGATCGGTCCCTCTTCGAATCCACTAAAGACCCTTCCTGCATCTTTTTCCATGTTCAACTGCGCATTTCCATTTAGTGAAAAAAAAATAATAATAAAAGTCAGTAAAATTTACTTATGTGACAATGAAAGTAGTATTTTAATATAACTATGAATTATTAGGATGCACACTTGATCTTTCTCTAACAAAGTGTCCCAGTCGTTATCCTCCAACAGGACCCTTGTTTCATCATAACTCAAAGCCACCCTATAATTCAAATCTCCCAGCCATATTATTCGACTGCAGAACAAGCCAATAGTGATTAGAATAATTCAGAAGGTACAATACAAATCGCGTGTCAGCAATATAAACTGATTCAAGTGACAACTTACTCGTGGTCAGCTATCTTTTCTGGTGCTCGACCACAAGGGTTCTTGCAAATCCTTGGGAATTGTATGCCTTTGAGGATCTCAGCTACATCAGCATTCCTCTTTAGCTCATCACCTTCTTTCTCCCCGGAAGCCAAGTGGCTACAGACGAAACAAAAGCTTGTTTGATGTAATGACATGCTCATTGATATACACCCCTGCAATCAATTATTCGTTTCATTCCACATGTATTATTAGTCTAGCCTCTTAATAATATTAGTAACTATATATTGAATTGAGTGATATGTGTTACCTTGTTTCCTAGGCAACCCATGATTCCTCTCCCCACAGAATCTACTCTAAGATGGCCAATGTGTGGTACTAACTCCTTCTTAGTCCATACGGTGAGAAAAATGCCAACCATCTGTTTACTTGATATAAGGGAGTATTTGGATTGAGCTGGCGAAGAGGGTATCTCTGCAATTGAAAGCAACTCTTCCATGCTAGTTTCACCACGAATCCCAGAATCCAACTTACTTATAGGGTCACTAAACTTTCTCATTCGCCGTCTCTCTCTGGTTGGAGAATCCACGGGACAATTGCAGGCCTTAAGGAGGCTGCTACCCTCTGCCCTGAAACCCTTACTGATAACCTTGAGAGAAGGCTTCTGAAAGAAATTGAGACTTGCTGGGGACTTCAACTCCCTCGAGTTCCTGGAGCTGGTTCCCGAATCAGAGGAATCGCTATAGTCGTTTCTTGGTTTGTTTAGTGCTTGACTTATCAATGTCAACCACTTTGCAGCTGGTTCATTGTCTTCAATCACCAACACATTCCCAGCGCTTAGAGGAACAATTTCCTGAAACCTGAAGAAGATACACCTATGTCAGGTAACATGAACTTGTAACAATTTGAAGTCCACACAAGTGTTTCTACAAGGAGAAGCTTGATAGCTCCATAATCATAGCCATATATTTAAACTCTAAGGCCTAGTGAAAATGTTACTTACTGCAACCATTATGTAAACTATATCATACTTACCCCAAGACATATATATCTGCGGAGCCCTCCACCAGCAAGAAATCTTGAAGATTGAGATCAAAGCTTGGTGACTTTCCTCCCACATTCCAAGTTGCAACAAATATCCTGCAGTACCCGTTATGAAATGGCATGTGTTGACAAGATTGTTTCTGAGTCTTGACTATAATAGGAAACAAACAATGGGCCTGAACCTGAACTGAAGATGGAATGATCACGTACCTGAAACTTTGAGTTTCAGTTTCCGGAGCCATAGGCCGTTCAAAATTGGACAAATTTAGGCCTTCAATCCCTGGACTATTCTCTTTTTCTGTGAGTAGATAAGAAATTAATAAGGTCATGGTTTACTTTATCAGGTTGACTTGTCCTAACAAGTACATAATTGAAGTGGGTATACATTACGCAATATGAGACAAGGGAAGTTTAAGGTCAATATCAAACAATAAAATTTGATTTCCTCCGATATGTTTTTCCCCTTGATCACAAAAATATCTAACCAATAACCAAAATTTCATTGTTGTTAGGTAAGCTACCAAAATAATGAAGGAAGACATGAGGAAGATTTCATCTAGCTTGACAGGCATGTGGGACTGTTCTAGTTGGATCCAGAACGTAGTGTTGACCCACCAGTTTTTCGATGTAAACTCAAGCCACAAAATTGGATTGAATTAATTAATATCAACATTATATACTATAAACAATTAACAATATTAATTTTCAGAGAATGTGAAAAGTGTTCGCGTTACAACTTAATTGCATGCAACAATCATATGCACCTGAGAAACTTTTTCTCATGACGGGGGACGCTTCCAAGAATGCTTTTCTTCTGGATTCAATCTTCTTCTCCAAATCTTTACATACAAAAAAAAATTATAATAAGAAAATAAAGGGCAATCAAGACAACCAAGAAATATTTATAATGTAGAGAAAGAAAGGGAAAGAACGAAGAATACCCAGAGAAACTCCTTCTCCTTCTCCTTCTTCTTGTGATTTGGGTGCATCATCGTCTGAGCTTCTCGTATTTCTCTTTGATCCAAAAATCTTTGGAAGGAGAGACTTAAACACAAAGAAACAACCGGGTCAAGAAGAATGTACCATCACACCATTACACCCAAGAAAAAACAAAGAAAAAAAAATGCAGGTAAAAAGAAATAAAAGAAAGCACCTTCTTTTTCTTTTCATTCTTGTCAGGGGATGGGGTTTTAGTGCTTTGCCTGATGGGGCTGAGGGCAGGGTCGTTACTAGCTTTGGTCATTTCAGAATTTGCATTAGCATTTGATTTAGAACGTGCAGAGGTAAACGAAGACATTCATTCATTCATTCATTCATTTATTATTCATTCATGTATATTTGTAACGCCCCCTTAATCTCATCTTTCAGTTCACCACATCCACATGCCCCAGATTGTGAACAAACAAACAGCAAGAGATGTGTTTGGTATGATGATCAACAAGCCTGCACAGATTTTCTTTGCTGGTTTTTTTTCCAACTGTCATTTTTTTGCTCTGTGTGTCTGTCTCTTGATTTGAGTGCTCATGTTTCTCTCGATGTTGTTGTTGTTGTTTTCGGTTTTGAAAGGGATGAGATTTTGGCGGCAGAGTTCTCGGGGAAGTTAAGGTTGAGGGGCGATAGGGAGCCAATAAGAGGTGTGAAACCGTTGAGAGAGCCAAAAACAGCTCACAAGATAACCCAAAATTTGCATATTAACATCATCCTTAGTTGCGTTACCCTTGCACCTTTGTTTCACCACCACATTAATAGCCCCCGCTACGTATCCCGAAGTACCAAAGCTAGATAGATAATCCACTTTTGAAATGAAAGAGGACTTTCTTTGAAAAAAATCAAATAAAAATAATAGTAATTACCTTTTTAAAAAGATTTTATTTTCTCTTGTGAAAAAAAAAATGATTTTTTATTCTTCGCTTGACCTATGGCCTTGGAATAACAACAACATTTTGATGTGCTGCGGCAGTCAACGTTGTAACACGAAATTAAAAGCATAAAGTGCCTTGTACTCGAAGCAACTCACTCCTTTGCCACAAAAAATACACTCCTACTGGTTTTCAATTATGGTAAAAGAATGTAATATTTTTGTGAAAGTAAGCTAGATAACTGAAATTTTTCCGAGGGGTTTACAGCTAAGTTTTTTTTTTTTTTTTCATCCGAAGTTAAACTTGTTATTGATCGTTGGATGAATGAATTTTTTAATCATTGAGTTTTTGACATATCCAACATCAACCGATAAACTTTAAGAAATTCTAAATGAATCTTGCCATGTTTTTATCAACTTTAGTACTCATTTCGATTGATGCATGACCAAATTGTACAGTCTTAAAAATTTTAAATGGAATTTTATTGTTGTATAACCTTAATGTAGAACATTTTAAGATGACTATTATATGTATGATTTTTCAGATAGTTATTTTAAAAATTAAATACTTTTTATAATATGTCAATTCATTATTCGATAATAGGATAAAAAAAAATCCCCATACTCTTCCATTGCTAATCGTATGTTAATTTTACATCACATAATAGTATATTAGTATAAATATCACAATATCATTCAAGACCTATTCAAATGACATGAACAGTTTCTAAATCCCAAACCATCTCAATATTAAAATATCAATTAAAGTAAACAAGCTGAAAAACTAATCACACAACAAAGCTTATAAAAGTTGAAACTTTCTGTATTTTGTCTTGTCAATGATTATTCCATCCAATACAATATGAGCAATGTTACATATTCACAAAAATATATGTAGTGTCTTTGATGAAAATCACGATATTTATTGAATGAAATAAAATTGCATGAACCACTAATTTATCAAATGATAAACAATTATAACATATCATTTTAGGTCCAAAATTCTGACTGTTTTTTACTCTCAAGCATTTTTCATAAAACAGTTTGCAAATCTCATTCTTCTACTTCAAATCTTTTCTCCTTCCAAACTACAATTTGACCACATGATGATAAGAGCCAACAAATGCAAATTCCTTACCATAAACCATAAGTTCATTACCAAAATTTTAAACATGGCAGGCATAACTATAAGTTCACTTCCAAGCAGACAATCTTATTCTAATGCTACATGACCAATAACCTTTTTCACTATCTCTTTCTCTAGCTAAAATTGTAGTGGGGTTAGACTGCATTGCTACAGTGCAGAAAAGAATTCCGGCTCCCATGTTCCACCATCACAGGATTGAAACTATCAAGGGTTGATCAATTCCTTCCAATAATTTTAAACTGGGTTGTAAGGGCCAGCTAGAAGGAAAAATAATTCTGCAGAACAGCCACAACTAGAAAGTAAAATATGGAGACATCCACCAAAAATGACATAGATAACTATACCTGCAAATAGATATGAGCAAACTCAGAGTCCAGATTCAGTGTATGGAATAAATCAGATATTTTACTAAAGAAATCTACATAACAGACTACATACCATAACTTCTTTAATCTTTGACATGAAGACCGATCAATAAATTTAACGTGGCATTTGATCCAACTGCTGTCTGTAATGAGCTAATCTCTGCAGACACAAATGGCAACATACAGCACGGGCAATAGCAGATAAGTTCAATAAGTTCAGTGAGATTAACATAACAAGTGAATTAAGGCATCTTCTGACACTGTCAAATAAGAAGACTCGTCAAGAACTAATTAAAGAAAAATATGAGGTTACAACTTACAAGAATATCTCCCTTTTATATCATTTTCTGTTATTTAAGCCAGGACAAATCAAACTATTGTTAGTCACTTCTTCGACAATAACCACACACAAAAGAGATCTCACTAAACCCCATAGAAAACAGATTGTGTGGTTTTCCATTAGGCTATAACAAAACTACAAAATGTAAGCAATCAATCCAGGAAAATAAACAGTGGAAACAGAGCACACAGGCTCTCGCAAACTAAGTCATATGACCTGATAACATACATCATACATGCCAGGGTAAATAACAGCATAAGTAATCAACAAAAACATCAGGTAAATACCAGGGTAAGTGATCGTACCCAAGTATATGCATAAACACCAGCTTTCGTAGGTCCCACAGGACTCCCTCTACTGATAAACTTCCCCTCTTTATATATGTAAAGCAATGGTATCCCAGTTGAAAGTTCTAAGTTAGTGACCTGTTTATCCATAGAGAAGTGAAGATTAATCCATGTCCAATTTCATTTAATACCAAAATAACAAAATACTGTAACAAACATGCAATGGTGGTGAATTGCAGTGTGTTACCTCTTGAGAGGTTAATCTGTCAAGATACATTATTATAGACCTCAACGAGTTCCCATGGGCAGCGACCATCACGTGTCTTCCTGATTTTAGTTGGGGTTCAATCTACAACGCATGGTTCTCAATATCAACTCTCATAGAAATTTAAAATGTTTTAATCTCCCAAAAGCATATCAAACTCATACAAATCAAATATAAAACTTTCAGATTGTGGGATAAATTAACACCCTTACAAAATCTTTAAAATAGGCAACAGCTCTCTGTGAACACACTTCCAAGCTCTCACCCTTTGGAGGAGGAATATCATAACTCCGACGCCACTCATGCACTTTCTCCTTCCCATATCTTTCAGCAGTCTCCTGCTTGTTTAGGCCCTGTAACTCCCCATACCTATACCAGTAGAATAAGCAAGGACAAACTCCATCCTTTTAAAATGTATTACCATCAACTGAAAAAACAGGGGCAAAGATTCATAGCTGCATACATTCTTTCATTCAACTGCCAAGCTGTTATAACTGGAATAGACTGCTTTGTTGTTTTTTCACTGTAAACTTGAGTCCAACTAGTTGCCTGTTCACTCTCATTATGGATGATTATTGGAACCTGGAAAGTAAACGTTTGGTCAAGAAATCCAAATTCTAACAGTGTTTAAACAGGTATACCAAAGCATCACTATTTACAGGCTTTTTGCATGGTTAGCTTATGTACTTCCTTTACAGTTGAAGATAAGAAGTATCATTAGACACCTCCAAGCCATAGCACTGGTAATGGTTTTCATTTTCCTTACAGATTGACCAAATGCAATGATTGTCTAAAACCATGACCAGTAGACACAGTTTTTTCGCCATAGAAAACACAGTAAGCTTGCAATTCCCTTTTATATCAAATAGAAGAAAGAATGATCAACAAAATACAAATGAAAGTGCCAGATATCTTAAACCACCACACTTGATTTTGGGCTTACAACAGAAGACATCTGTTTAACAAAATAGAAAGTTAAACAAGGGCAAATTCCTTTTCCTGAAAGCAATATTTTGTATACCAAATTGTATGAGTAATACAAAAACAATAGACAGGGCAGCTATATCTATTAAGGTATAAATTTAACTGACAAGTTCACTACTTGTTGTAATCTGAAGTAGCAGTACTTTTAATTCAGTACCTTCTTCTGCCGATGCTGAGTCATAGCAAGCATAGCAGTCATCTGCGCGCGAATCAGCGCAGAAGTGAAGATTACATCAACTGGTATATAGCTAATCCTCTTGCCAGCTTCAATAGCTTCCTCAACACCCCTCTTGGTCAAAGGCACATCACAACAACCCGTGAACAAGTTCTTCTCGTTCCACAAAGATTCCCCATGACGAATCAATATCAAAGTACTCTCAATCTCGCCTATATAAAAACAAGTTCATAATAATAATAATTATTATTATTATACAATTATCCAAAGCAATTAATTTTAATATTTAAATAACAAAAGAATCAGATTAAAAAAATAAAAAATAAAAAAAATTGCTTACTAGGTGAGTCGTGAGAATTGTGAATAGCATTAGAGATCAATGAAGGATCAACAACAACAGACGCATCAGGAATGGATCCACGAATGGGACGCAAGTTATTATGCGATGCAAATTCGGCATTGCCCCCAAAACGCTGTGAGAGGAATCTGAGAGAGGAAGTTTGGAACTTTCTAAAAGAGGGAGAGGAGGCAGGTACCTCAATGCCCCAACCGTGAAGCCCCGCAGGTTGGTTTACAAACGTAGCAGCCATGAATCCTGCAGCTAATGCAATACAATTCAATCAACAACCCTCAGATACTGCAGGGATTAGTAAGGCTCATCAAATCAAATCAAATGTATTAAAGCAAATTAAGCATGTTACTATACAAAAAAATCCCAAATTCATAGACTAATAACAACATAACAATTACCAATAATAAAAATAGATTGAAATACTGACAAGGATGGGGGATTTGTAGGTTGTGTGATAGTGAGTGAGGCTGGAAAATGGTCAAAAGGAGAGGAATCAGTGAAAGAAAGCAAGCAAGCAAGCAACTGGAATTGATCCAATTTCCAATCACGGAGTGAGTGTTGACGGCCTTGAATATATAAAAATCAATTACGTATATAGTAGTTACTTTAAGGGGAAGTTAACCCTCACTTTATTCCTAGCATATTATATGTGAATCATTATATTCTCTCGACTTTAAAATTAGTCAATTTGATTCATCACATTTACAATCACGAATCAATTTATTTCCGCTATTAATATTTGTTAAACCACCGTTAGTTGAGTGATGATGCGTCACCATTAAGTGACAACTTATCACTTGCAGTGTAATATTAATTCAAGTGGGTTACTTTAGTCTCCATAATGCAAAAAATGAATCATTTTAGTCCCTTTACGGGGTGTTTGGAAACCTTTAATGAGATGGAATTGAATTGAATTCAATTAAGAATTGAATTCCATCAAAAATTGAATTGAATTCTTATGTTTGGAATGAACCAGTAAATTAAAGAATTGAATTCAATTCCTCTGTTTGGAATGGATCTAAAAATGAATTAATTTAATTGGTTTTACTATTTTATCCTTCAATAACATGTTAAGAATAAAACATTATATTTAAGTAAGGTTAGTTTGGTATTTTCATTTGTTGGAATTCAATTCCCACACCAAATCGCACCCCTTTGGATCTGATTTCAATTCCTTAGTTTTATTGGATTTCAATTCCCATGAGAATTTAATTCCTTCACTTAAGTTACTTCCAAACAATGAAATTCAATTCAATTCCTTGATGGAATTGAATTCCAGGGGTTTCCAAATGCCTTACATTTGTGACTCTCCTACAAAACTTTAAAACGTTAATTTGTGCAATTCTTCAATCTGCTCCAAGATTTCTCACCTACCCATAGCAAATCCCCAAGCAAGTGAACATTTATTGCTTCCAACATGATGAGTGGTTCCCTTATCTCTTCATGCTGTTCTCATCTACAATCACATAGTCTCCTTCCTTCTCCCTTAAATCGCATTGGATTCCTAGTAAAACTCTGGGAATCATAGTCATGGACTTTTTATGTATTTCTATTGTGTTCACTTGATTAAGCAGATGTACTTGATCATCTATCACACATCGTTCATTATCATGATCCATCATTTATAACTCACTCCCAAAACCCTTATCTAATTCGGTTATTTCTTATTGTTCATTATTAAGCTCTTTTTGTTCCGTATTCTACAATTGCAACCAAAAGATTTGGTTAGCATCCTGAGTTGTAAATCCTCTTGTGGATACTACTCTCTTTGTACATGTGGCTATGGGATATAGCTCACTTCATACTCAAATAAAGTCACCTTCGCTCCTTCTCAAAACCTTTCAAACTCAAGTTCAATGATTTTTAAAATCACAACTGCCTTATCTCTGACTTGATTTTGAAAGAAAATAATTCTTGTTATATATTTTGTTGAAAGCATTTTTCAAATTTATGATAAAAATTGTGAAATTATTTTATTAAGGAGACTATGGATTCCCACTAAAGCTCTCATCTGATCCTGAAGAGATTGGGGAACCACCCACTATGTTGGAAGCCATAAATTTTCACTTGCTTGGGATATCTGCTATTGGTAGGGGAGAAATCTTGAGGCAAATTAAAGAACTGCACAAACATTTAAGGTCACAAATATAAAAGGACTAAAAGGACTCATTTGACATGCTATGAGGGACTAAAATAACCCACTTAAATTAATATTACATTTCAAATGACAATGTTTTCTTTAACAGTGACACATCAACACTTAACTAATGGCAGTTTAACATATATTAATAGAATAATTAAATTGATTCATAGTTATAAATGTGACGGACCGAATTCACTTAATTTAAAAGTGAAAAACTAAAATAATTTACAAATGAAATATTAGGAAATAAAGTGCGTAACTCGTTTTTTATTGTACGAGTAAATTTCTAGTACTTTACTTCTTCCAATGAATTATTATTACGTGTTGTAGTACTAATATGTTGAGATTTTGCGTAATAATAACGTAAACTAATAAAATTTGATCAAAATGACCAAGCAATTGCTGATTATCATAATCGCCCATTCACAGTAATTTATTAATTTAGTAAAAAATTTATTGGCTGAGAATACGAATTTATTTTACATGGATTATTAATAAGTCATTTAGTGTAGGCTACACTGAAAAAACATGACGTGTTTCGTTGTCAAAACTCGAACAACATCTACACTCAGCAAAATCTTCTTGATAAAAAACATTTTTTTAAATCGAAATGACAATTCAATTTTAGGTTACCTCAACAACAATTTTTTTCCCTTTTCTGGGAAAAAACAATTATCCCGTGGAAATGGAAAGAGGATTTTGGATTATTTTCATTATCACGTGTTCTAATCGGGCCCTGATAGTCCATTCCAAGTCTTCTGGGAGGAATCCTGGGCCGATACGAGTCATAGACATGGATCATTTCATTACTCTTATGAGACTGGGAATCTGGAAGCATCCACAACACCACTGAATTCATGATAAAAGGGTAAATTTGTTGTTCCTTGTGACCCAAGAGAAAAACAGTATTTTGGAATCAAAATTATTCCTGGCCACATAAGAAGAGGCAAATCGTAATTTTTTAATAAAAAATAAAAAGCAAAAAATTTTATACAAAAAAATAGTCTTAAAAATGGATACAACCGAATTTTTTGGGCTTGAATACAACCGAAATTCTGAAGTGGGCATTTATTATGATTAATGACGAGACCAGACAAAAATTTTACTGAGCTGACGGGCCTTTAGCCCGGTTTTTTACATTACGTGGACATTTGTTTAGATCAGGACGTGGATATTTTTCACAGGTAGCCGCCGCCACCCAAAGGCGTGCCTATCCATGCCTCCACGTGGTTAGGTAACCCCTCCTTCCTTTTCTTTCTTTCTTTTTTTTTTTTTTAATTTTTATTCTTTTTGCTTTTTAGTTGTGTTTGTGTGTTTCACTCCCTCTGTTTTGATTTTCTTCTTAATAAGTATATCTTGATAGTAGCAGTGCTTGAATTGTGAGTTTAAAAAAAAGCTAGTTGATATTTTGGAGATGCTTACGGTTGCTCACACTTTTGCAGCTTCAGAAGACTGCACTTAAGACAAGCTCTAAATCAACTTCTTCTATTAGGATTGGACTATTGAGACTTTTACTTTTTTTGGTTGTATGTTGTCTGAGTGGTTATCACTCTTTATAATTCTTAGTTTGAGCAAAAAGAGGAAAATAATCCAGCTTTTGCAAGAGTAAGAATATTTTAAATTCGAACCAATGAAAGATTCATTAGAGGAAAAAACTTAGAAAGTAGCTGCAGAGCAAGTTAGTCTGTGTAAATTTTTTCACAAAAGTCAGATTGTTGATAAGGGAAAGCTTGCACCATGTGACTTGAAAGTTTCAAGCTATGTTTTTGCATGATGTGATTTGTGTACAATTGGATGGGAACGAAAATAAAGGTTGGTTTGTGAGACTTTTTCCACTTGTAGATAAGTATCTTAAATTAGATTTTTATGCAATAGGTCTTATGCACCCTCCCAGCTATTGGTTGTTTGTCATTTAAGCTTGATTGTGTCTCCCACTTAGAGTTAGAGTTGAGCTTTGTTATCAATGAATTCAACTTTTTTGAAAAAATAAAAAACAAAGGAAGAAGGTTTCGACCAAAAGAAAACAAGAAGAATTGAAGAACGGACAAAAAAAAAAAAAAGAGTTGAATTAATTCAGTTATTGCAAATTTTTCGATTTTCACTAGGGTTAATTTTAGGATATATTTTCGTATGTTAAAATGTTATTTTATTTTTCATTTGTATTATTTGATAAATTTTATTTATCATATATATATATAACAATCTCCATAATTTTTACACGCCAGTCTCAATTATTGTGGTACTTACAGACTACAGAAACTTCATAATTGTGAGGATGGCAGTTTTCTTCTGAGTTTCCCGGTGTTTGCCAACTCCATAAACTTCCAAAAACACTTTCAGAGATTTGGTCCATTGAGTGTTGGTTAGTTGACGATTCATGTGGTTGATATTGGGAAGTTGAGTGAGGTTCCGCTGTTTGGCGCAGTGTGCAGACACAAAAGGCGTTAAAGCATAACCATCACATGAGAAGAAGGGTAATTTTCCTTGAGCTATGTGTTCTGCATAACATTACAATTATTCCACACATCCTCATCCAACAGATATTGTATGTCCCACCGGAATCTTACTAGCAGCCCCACCCCACGTTCATCTTGCCCACAGCATTTTGGTTCTGAATGGCCAAATTATAACGGATCACGATCCTCAAAACTTCGAAAGGTCATATATGTCCATGTAAATCCCTTATCAATCTGAAGTTAGTATAAAGGAAAAAAACGGTTCTTCGAACTCATGCTTTTGGGACACTCATTAAGAAATGAGAACGTGGTAAATTTTATAAATTTCTAATAGACCGTATTAGAAACTTAAAAATCTTACTTTTCGAGAGAAAAAGAAAAAACTTAAACTTGGGTTTGTTTATTAATTAACCAGTGCATTGATTAGAAAAATTCTAAAAGGAAATAAACTCATTTTAATATTTTGACTATTATTTAGTTAAATTATTTTATTTGTATGATCTTTTAAATAATAGATATAAAAGTCAATTGTGTTTCCTTATATAATAAAGGAGGATTAAACAACAATGTAAATTTTTCTAACATGATCAATATAGACAAAATAAAAAATAGTGTCAAGGCACTATGTGCCCATTCAAATAAATAACTTATTTGAATATTTATGTTAAAGTAATTTTTGAGAAAATACATCTCAAACAGGTTATTTAATATTTTCAAGGCAATTGCTCACCTACATTTAATAGTCAATGCAATTTATGTACTTAGTCATAACATCCAATAGAAAATTGACATGTGGAAAGAGAGTTTAATTAATTTTAAAATGAAAAAAAAAATTACTATTATGCCTTGTCTCCGCCATCCTAACCAGTGAGCCAACCTCTCCTCCCTCCCATGTGCTATCTGTCTCTCACCAACACAGCAGCTGCCTCTCCTCTATCCTCCCCTCTTCTTTTCTATGAACGAAAATGTTAAGGTTCCTCTATTCCTAAATCCTGTTTGGTCCAAAAAACACAAACCAAAAAAAAAAGTTAGGGCTCACATTGAAAAGAAAAAGAAAAACCCAAAGTTCCAACCATTATCACCATTGTTGAAGCTTCAAGCCCCTGACATTCCACAACCCCCATCTTCCTCAACCTCCAAAACAAAGCTCGGAGCATGGACAAGGAAAGTGTTTCCTATGCGCCACTCATGACCTAAGTTGGGTCACCATGACACGGATCTTCATACACATGGCAAAAAACGAGGGGATGCAAAAGGGACTCCATTGGAGGCACCAACAAGATTATAAGAGAGAACAGCAGAAATTTAAAATCTCATCCCTCTTACCTACCCAGCTGTGTAAACTCCACCAAGTTCGTTCCATTTTGGGGATTAAACTCAATGGAACGGTAAAAGATCATCTGGATTGTTTCTTGATTGCTAAAAGTTATTGGCTTTCTTTGTGTCTTTTTCTCCTGTGTTGTGTTTTTTATTTTTCTTTTTTCTTTTTATTTTTAGTAGTTGGTGGTACTTCAGACCTGAATTGTCCATTAGTGGAAGAAGGTAGTTCCATGCTGCAAAAGAGCTCTTGTTCGATCATCATGACGTTCAAGGTGCTCACACCATTGAAAGGCAAGTGTGTTGAAAGGATTGATAAAGAAGATGAACCGACAGAAGTGACAAGGGAAAGGAGGGAGGAGGGGGTTGGTTGGGATGCATGGATAAGTGGAAAAAGGGCAATAAATAATTTAGTTTTTATTTTAAAGTTAATTGAACCCACCATCCACGTATTAATTTTCTATTGGATGATGTGCCAATGCATACACTCAATTGACTATTGAATGTAAGTGAGCAGTCACCTATTTTTAATATGTAATAATAAAAATGTTTGCTATGAGAGTTTTAGAAAGTGCTTTTTAAGAAATTAAAGTGGGTTTATATAATATGTATAAAGTTTTAGGTCCAAAAATTTTATTGTGATCAATATAATTTTTGAAGTACAAAAAAAAATGTTCCTTGAAAAGATATTTGAACTTTTGAAAAAACACTAAAAATATCATTTTGGGAAATAATAAGTTATAAGGCCCCAAATGGGCTATCGCTCAGTTTGATAGTGCTCCAAAAATAAACTATTGGTTATGAAAAATATAAGTCAATTTTTATTGTTAGGTAAATAGAAAAGTTGAGAAACTTTTGCTCTTAGCTTTTAACAATAGACAATACTTTTGAGACCACCAATAGAGGTGTTTGTAGTATGGATGAGTTTCAAATGAAAAATCAATCCAATCCAAAAAAAATTATTAAGATTTAAATCGAATTGGTTGATTTTAATTTTGAATTCAATCAACTTCAATCCAATTTTTATCGATTTGAATTAGATTGATTTGTGGTTTTGACAACAAAATTTTTAATTTAAAATATTATAAAGTTTGAGCAACTTAAGTTAGTAACATAACTAAAAATTAAAAAACAACACATTTAACATTTAAAAAATATACAAAATTAATGTCATTAATCAGAGGACATAAAGTATAAAACTATATTACATAGCAAGAATTATACGATATATCAAAAAATCATTTAGTAAAAGTAGAATATAAGATCCAATCCAGCCCAATTTTTTGTGATTTTGATCAATTTTTTATTTGGATTGAATTAGTTTAGTGGTTTAAAATGAGTTGAATTGGATTCGATCACTCCTAAATCATGGTGTGCTTTTTCAAAGGTGGCTTGTAATATCCAAATCTTAAAATACTAATATAACCTAACTCCAGTGAATAACAATTCAAATAGACAAACTGTCATTTTTAGCATCTATATCTATTATACTTATTTTGGATTCTAAGAGTAATTTTATTATATCATATAATTACTAAACAAGACTATGGTGACTTATTCTCATTGAAAATAACTTTTATATCATTTTACTTAATAATACTATTATAGCTTTTGAAGTGGATCTTCTAAAGAGCCGAAATAGTTCAATAGCCCTAGGAGCATCTCTAATATTGGGTCTTAAATTAAATCCCAACTTTGATCCCACCATTTGTCACATGTGTATAGTATCATAAAAAAAAAATAGGATTAGACTTGGGATCACTTGTTCCAATGGAAAGTTTCAATTTTGGTCCCACTTTTAGTCTCATATACTTGTTATAGATACTAGAAATAGGATTATAAAAATTAAAAAAATATTAAAATTTCAATTTGGGACAGTGCTAGGGAAGAGAGATGCTCCCTAGTTTCTTCAATTCACTCCAATGGACACTGCTCAATGGGACCATCCCAGCACGCCAACACAATGTAAGTTGAAATTGCAGTTGAGACGCATTGGAGATTCTTTGAGGGACATAACTGTATCAAACCAAACCTCCATACCTATATGTGATTATGTGAAGAAAACTATATGACAGGGTTTTTAGAAGTCATCCCTTTGTTTTGTCTTAAAAAAAAAAAAAAAAAAGACGCGTGATGATACAATTTCGTTAACTCAATATCAGCGTTTTCTGTCAATAGGTTTTGAAGTTGTGAAATTATATGTTTGATTTCGTATCCTGTTAAAAATAATAAATAATTATTAATAACTTTTTAACCGTTGTCTTCATTCGCATTGTTCAGTAAAATGCCAACCAGCTAAAGCTATTGTTTAAAAGATATGTGGTTTATCTTTTCTTCAATTTATAACGTCAGATACGCAGAATTTTCAACTTAAAAAGATGTGCAAAGTTTGATTAGAGCTTAGTTACGATTGAAAATAATCAACTTGGGAAGAACCTAGAGGCTTTACTACATATGAAAAATTGAAAAGAATCTACAGGCTGGCGTTTATGTCATGTAAATGACTTGTTTTGATCTCACGCAAATAAAGACAATCCGAGCATAGATCTAAAATGCTAATTACATTGGATCAATAAACAAAATTAAACGGAGTTATAATGTTTTTTTTTTGGGTTGGGGAGGGTGGGATTGTGGAGTCTCTGACTCCATGGATCGAACTCAATCCTTCCACTGTCACATGTGCCCTCATACAAGGCAATGGTTGTTACCATATGAGCTGGCCTCGCTAGCAACGCAGTTATAATTTAAATGCCATAGGTTTATTCCTGTGTGTGATTACTAGCTAGTTCTATAAGAGATCACAGTCTAACATAGTGTTTGGTAGTTGATACAGAGATAGAAATATAAAGACATAAATTTATTTGGTGGTGGAAGCAAGAATAAAAGATAGAAAAATTTTGTTCCTGGAATAAAATTCAAAAAATTTCTGTACCTCTAAAAAGTGAAAATAAAATACGGAGACAAAAATTAAATATTTTTTCTTTTAATACCCTTAAACACAGTTATTATTTTCCTATATGTTGTAACATCCCCTACTGCTTTATGGATTGACGAATGTCCCCACAAACTAACACGGGTCTTTTCAGCATGCTTTGTCCTCACTCGCACGCTTCCTGGGAAAACTTCCCAGGAGGTCACCCATCCCAAAATTACCCCAGGTCAAGCACGCTTAACTATGGAGTTCTTTCAGTTTAGGCTACCGAAAAGAAGATGCATCTTGTTGGTATAGGTAGTGCAAATCAATTCATATAAGCCCTCCTCTACTGTATAGTCCTATACCTATACAGTCTTAGGATCCCTCTCATTCAGGTGTGTAATCGATTCATTCATGTACCCCTCCGCTTAGAGGGCCTTGTGATGAGCCGCTCCTTGTCCGTGCTTTCTTTTGCACCGGCGATCACTCCCCGTCCTCGTCCCCGGGCGTTACATATGTCCCCATGATTATGGGCGGTGCAGCGGCAACGGATGATGGTCCAGCGGTGGTCTAGCAAGGGTATATAATGTATTTGATTATGTATTTATTATATTGTCCTCGTATTTACAAATAAGAAATGAAGATAATTATCATATCTTATACTCCACAACCAAACAGAATATAGAAACAGTATCTTTTATTTTATTTCTCTGTCTCTACTATTCTATATCAATACCAAACACTACCTAAGAGATCACTTGGTACAACTGGGGGCATCTTCTTTTAAACTAATGGGCATTCGTTTTTGTCTGAATTAGTAGTTAATGAAAATGAAAAAGACTCGAAATCCTTAAAAAAAAAGGAGTGACAAAAAAAAACAAACAATACATTGTTAGTGTATAAAATAGTTTTATATTATTATCCAATTATATGTTTTTATTTATAAAATTTTAAAAATAATGGATGATTGAGTCAAAATTTTACTAATGTAAAAATATATGATTAAATATTTGTATAAAATATTCTAGAATGAGTACATGTAAATTAAATCCTAAAAAAATATATCAGTTGACAAAAGGTAAGAAAAGAAAAACAGAAAACATTACACGACTCCAAGTAAGCTCTTGCATAACACAAGATGAAAAATTAAACCTATTTAAGACCCTTTTTTTTATATATATAACCGTGGTATTTAAGAAACAAAAATTAAAACATATTAAAATAACAAGTTATATATTTGAATTATTTTTTGTTAATTTTTTAAAAAATATAATTAATATTGTAGTAGCTTATATATCTAAATTTGGGTAGGATAATGAAGCAGGCAATTGTTTAATTTTTTTATTTTTTTTCTTTTATTATAAAATAAATTACTCTCCTTTCAAACTCTTGATTTAAGGGAAATGATTTAATAATAATGCGTTGAGTAATATTCCAAAAGAGTTTTATATTATCCATTAATTATGCGTTGTTATTTTTGAGACATAAAACACTGTCAATTATTTTTATTGATATTTTAATGGGATGACAATATAAATTTATTATTCATTTATTTTAAAAATAAATCTTGTACATTTACTTTGTATATAATAGTATAGTAAGTTTATAGAATGTGAGAGACTTAGAAAATAGAGTTTGATTTTGATATATTAATGATGTAAAACTTACCGTCATTCAATCAAATCACCTTATTTAGATGATTTTTTACATAATAAATATAAGATTTAATTATCTTTAATGATATGACATCATATAATTAGATGACGGTATAAAAAAAATTATACACCAATGTATAAAAACCAAACTCTAACAAATAATTGAATTGAAGTGTGTTTAAATTTTAAATATGTAAATGTCTTTGTTTTTTTATCGCCCATTTAAACATGTCACTATACAAATATTCAGCAGCAAGTGCTTCAAAAATTATATTAATAATTAATAATAACAAAAAAAAAAGCAGTAAGGAAACTTCTGGAACACGGCTTAAATTAATTGTAAGAAATTTCTGGATCAGGGATTAATTAATTGCCAAAAGTTTACGCCAATGGTTCTACATGGTACATACCACAAACTGAAAAGAAGAGAAAAAAATTTATTTATGGATATAATTTTAAGAACTCAAATTTAAATACACTGATATTCAAATACAATTATTCAACAACTGATGTTATTATTTTTATTATGAATATATTTAAATATGGGTTGTTATACTTGTATATATATAAAGAATTAAAAATAAATAAATTTGGTGTATATTTTGATACCTTCATTAAATGAATAATTATGAAATATGCTATAATATGAGAAATTTATATTTTATGTAGTGATTTTTTTTTTTGTTTCTCATGATATTTATCGTCATAACAATGATTAATCCTTTTATATATTATACGTTTATTTAAAAAAATAGATACTGATCACAAGTTTTAATTTTTTTTAAATAGTTATATAATTAAAGTATTTTATTTACATAACTTTTGAAATAGTGAATGAAAAATAAACTATCATCATTGGCGTGACATTAAATAATTGTGTACAAATATTTTACATTAAAAAAAATCTTAAGTAAAGAATAGAAATTTAACTTATTTAAAATGAGGAGATTGGTAAAGTACAAAAATAAAAAATTAACTACCATTGAATAAACAATTTTTATTATGTATAAATCTCACTAAATAATTTGAGAGTGATTAATTTTTTTTATACTTTATTAATCTCTCATTTTATATAGGAAACAAATCCAAGTAACTGAAAACGTTTATTTCCCAAAAATACAAACGAAAACAGGGGATGGTCTACAACGGTCACAGCGGGGAGGTCCTACCTAGCAATTTTCCAAAACAATCACCTTCCACGTTCCTGTCACTCTGTCCCCCCCACGCCCATATTCATGTCGTACCACGTGTCCAAGGGACACCTGTCAGTTATGAACATCCAACAAATTCTGCGCGTGTATCCGAAACCATGGTCGTTGCGTGGAGGAGAGTGTTCCAAAATACACCACACATCTTTGGTCACGTTACTGAGTCCACATCCTTGGTCCCCTTAACCTTCAAGTGTATTCCTTTAACTGTTGGGCCCCATCGGGAGCAAAAGCGCTGACACTTGGCAGTCCCCACCAAATGCCACGGGTAAGCACATTCTCATTCATCTCCAGAATTATATCCTACACAGAATTTTCTTTTTCCTTTTCGTTATTATCACTAACAACTGGCAGGTCATTTTTTTTATGTGTGAGATTTGTATTCAGAATTTGTTATAAAATAAATTTTTATGATTATTTATAAGAATAAGAAGTTTTTAAAAGGCAAATCTCATTAATGGCAAGATTTTAATATTAAAATATAATTTTTTTAATATTTATGTAAATTTCTGCATAACCTTATATATGAGGAATTGTTAAATTAAAATACCATATAAAAAATAAATAATCCCAACTTGCCATCAAGCCGAATTTTTTGAATTTTGATACATTAATATAGATCATTTGTGAGTGTTTATTTTATAAGAAAATGCTCTCTTCCTTAAAAAACAAAAATGAAAAGGTAGATTTTAAGTAAGATTTTTTTTTAAATGAAACTTTTCACATAAGATTATTAGTAAGGATTTAATTGAAATATACTAACAGTGTAAAAATATTTTATACATTCATCTAATTATGTACTGACACATCAATAAATATGGTTACTTTTTCACCCACTACTTAAAAAGTCATACAAAAGAAGAAATTTAATTAGATAATAGCATAAAAGAGTTTTACATTGTCAATATATCAAAATTAAACCTTATTAGTAATAATAACTACTAATAATTTTTTTTTGACAGGAATAACTACTAATAATTTTAATAACCTAAATTTTTAATGTGCATGCACATTGTGATCTGTTATTGGTTGCGGTGATTGCGTTGTGGCTAGTAGAGCGATGATTTGTAGAGACTGAGGATATTCTTGGTGTTGTGAATGTAGGAACTTTACTAAATAAGATTACGTAGAACTTGATTGAAGCTTTAATCAAGTTAGGGAACGGGTTTTCTACTGAATTTTGTGGCGGTCGTTCAATTCCTTGTTTTATTGTATTGATTCAAATTTGATCATTTTTGTTTGGTTTTTTTTTATGATTCCATTGTCTTAATTATTATTGTTATTATTATTATTGTGAAATGGTATATCATTTTTACAAATTCTTGCTTCTAATATGATTTTATTTATTGGGTATTGATCATTTGAGTTTTTCCTTTGTTCAGCATTATCTGGGCTTTAGGTGTCTAGCCCATGGGACTACAAAACATCACGTTAAGAGAAGATATCTTAGACTGGATTATTTTGCAAAATGTCTAGATTTGATTCCTGGTTTATAACCAAGTTTGCTGGTTTTAATTGCTTGGCTGGTTTAACTCTTATTCTGATTTTGTTAGCTCATTATAAACTTGGTCGGCACCAGTTTAACCAAATAGACCAGTTTTAGATTCTTATTTGCATGTTTGTTGCATATTTGTAGTTGTTATTCTGGTGTGAATAATTTTCCCTTCCATTAATATTATTGTTTAATAACTGAGTCTCTTAAGAAGATTGCATTGAGAAGGTTGTTTTTGATCCAATGTGATCCACTTGGTTCTGAATTCGGATGTCTGATATAATTTTAGGTTCTTAATAGTGATTTTAATGATTTGCCTGTGACTTACCTTTCTATCTTCTAATGTGCCTACTAACTAGATATGGGCTTTTGTTATACTCAGGTCATAATATTCTTAGCGTAGTACTCATATAAGATAAAAAAAAGTCACAGCTAGTTTATTAAAGATTAATTAAATAATGATCTAAGACAATTTCATCCAGCATCTCAATAATTCGATCTATTCTTTTTATTAGATTATGATTGCAAAATTCAAGCATGATTTTGTTCTCAACTTTTTATAACTGTCATGATCACAAACATAATTGCAATGAGTTATTGTTGCAATTTTGGAGTTGTCATGCCTCTTGTCCTCTAATGTCTCCACTCACATACGGGTTCAACAGTACCATAAAAAAGCAAAAACTTCTATATATGGGTCAACATAATCTTACTAGTGTAGGTGATTTAAGATCTAATGATTATATGATCCTACTGGTTACTACATGGTTTTATAATTGTTGGTGTTAAATTATCAGTTGTTCAACAATTTTTTTATGGGGTGAATTTATTTATGTGGGAGGACTTTCTGACAGTGAGTTTGGTCTTGCCTGGATAAAAGTTAACTTCATTTTGTTTACTTTTTCTTCATTTCTTTCAATTGAATACCTGTCTAGCTTTTGTCCATTGATAATAATTTTGAGATATTGTTGGTGACATAAATGATTGGTAAATTTTATTGTCTGGAACTTCGTCCAATTGCTTTATATCTTCTGCAGTGGTTTCTTTACCTCATATTTCCAAATTCTTTATTTCTGTTTATCATGCATGCCCTTTGTTGAATATCTTACTCAATCTTTCCTGGATATATCAGTGTTTGGTCAAAATACTTTAAATCTTTTGGTTTCCATTCCTTCGTCCTCTAAGGTACACATGGTTTCTGCATGAAAGTGGGCATTTTTTTCTTCTGCTTTCCCATAAGTGCATTTTCATGGTTTCCTATTTGTAAGTTGAATTTAAGTCCATTGTAAGCACCAACGAAGACTTGCAGTTATCAATGGAGGTCAACTAATGTTGTTTCTTGCTGTCTCTTTTTATGATTATAAGCTAATTTGTGCCTTTTTTTTATTTATGCATGAATTGGTATGTTTATATAAAATGCATTGGTTGATTAGTGGTTTAAGCTGTAGAATTCGTGTTATGTTACTCTGAAAATTAATGGGCATCATAGTCACATTTTTCCTAAATCAACTTGATTGTGCCCTGGTTGCATCTCTCTATTTAGCTTAAGTTCACTCACATTGTTTATTTGTTTTAGATGTCTTCCTCTTTTGAATAGATACTCCTTTTTCTTGTTTCGGAATTTTTGACTCAGCTTTGAATAAACTGAGATACAGAGGAGGACCCAAAACATTTCATGAGGGGTGGCACATGCTTTTGTCTTTGTGGCTTAGGAAATCACCAAATCTTTTTTTCCCCATGCGAACTTTATTCCAAGCGCATCAAGGCCAGATCATTTACACATCGACTATTTTATATAAGGAAATTTATTCCATTGTCCTTCAACTGTACATGTATATTTACTAATTTACTAATTGCAGTATGATTCAATTTTTTTATAATAAGGTCTATTCATGCTTCTAGTTATGTTTCCTCTGGCTATTTTTTAAGGTAAAAAGGACATTTTGGTTTGAATGATTATTATCATATTATAAGCAGGATAAAACATGATTTTTTATACATCCTTTTGCTATGCTTGTTTCAATTTTTTTTTTTTGATTTGTATTTAAAATGTGACTTGATTCGTGTTTGATTCCTTTAACTCTAGATTAATATGGAACAGAACCTAGTTCTGTGTGGTATTATTATTGAAACAAAAATTATTTTTTAAAACATGGTGTGCAAATTATGGCGGTTTTAAATTGCCATAATTGTTTTTTAAAAATTGATGTGAAAGTTACGGCGGTTTCAAACCGCCATAATTATTTTTTTTAAAAAAATTTCATTGTGGATTGTGGCGGTTTTGAACCACCGTAATTTTCCTATGTTATAGGGACTATTCAAGCTAATTGTGGCGATTTTTTATAATCGTCGTAATTTTTCTAGTGGCGATAGTAATTACGGCAGTTCCTGTAACTACCATAATTATGAAAAATGGCGATTAAAACCGCTACAATCACGCAAAAAAGACCACCCCAATTTACTTGTTTTCTTGTAGTGTAAGTTGGGTTTACATTCAATCCAAAGATTGATAAGAGTGTGTTGACATGATATTTCTTAAAATGTGAGTTAAAATAAAACTACTTTTAATAATATGCAATGGATGAAAAGCCCTATTTATGGGAATAGGTGTGCGAGATTCATTCATCATTTCAAGATCTCTATATTTATATATATATATATATATATCCAGTCTAGATTCATTTAGACTAAAAAAAAAAAAAATTGCTTCTTCTATATATTTCATAATGTAAGTTAATTTTTTTCTTTCCCAGCCATTTTAAAATATAAGTAGTGTTCACATTCTAATGAATTATTAGTTATTTAATCCCGTTGTTTACCCTTCTATAAAATGTGAAATTGGAGAGAAAATGAATGAATATGATGAATTATAATTATTTAATGAAGAGAATATACTATTGAGCAATAAAAGAATATTATTGTCTTTTACTTTTATTTTTTTAGAATATTAATGAAATTTAATCACCATTTGAATGCATATTACCTTTTTTTTGGCAATTAATTTTACATGATTTTTTTTCTGCATTTAATACACATTATAACAGAAAATTATAAGCAAAGTATCTAATCAAATATGAATTTAACTTTTATGAACGAGTGTGTAATTTTATATTACCATTTAATTATCTTATTATATTTGTAAACATTGACTTTACACTAATTATCTTAATATTACATAAATATAATAGATTGTTTGGTAGAATATAAATATATTGATTTAATTGGATGAATATATAAATATATGTTACCTTATTTTTTTTAATCTGGATATTTTACCTTGTATTTCAAAATTGAATTCATTGAATATTTCCACAATTATTATATGAACCTGGGACCCGCAGCCAAACTCACTTTCCGACACGTGTAGGACCCCACTTCAGAATTTCTCTATATAGAGAGCCAACTGCTTGAAGCTGCACACAGCCACCAGCCCCTTCGATCTTCCTCTCGTCAGTGTTTGCTTGCTTATTTCTTCTTCCGTTCCCAGAATCCTTTGTTTCGTTTTCTGTTGACCACTGTTTTCTTCCAATAGGCAAAGATGTTCATCGAAGGTTTCAAGGTTGAGAGTCCTAACGTGAAGTACACAGAGAGTGAGATTCAGTCCGTGTACAACTACGAAACCACTGAACTTGTTCATGAGAACAGAAATGGAACTTACCAGTGGGTTGTCAAGCCCAAGACCGTTAAATACGAATTTAAAACAGACACCCATGTCCCTAAACTAGGGTAATTAAACTCATCCCACCTCCTCGATCCCTTTTGATATATCGTAAAATCTTTCATTTTGGTTGTGTGTAATGTACGTAAAGCTTAACTTCTGTTGTTTTGTTGACATGGTTTTAATTAGGGTAATGCTTGTCGGGTGGGGTGGAAACAACGGCTCAACCCTCACCGGAGGTGTTATTGCTAACCGAGAGTCAGTTCCATCTCCTAACTATTCTTTAATTTCATCTCAGTAGTGATTATTGTTATTATTATTATGTGGTTGTGGTAAAGGGAAAGAGGAATACGTATCCTAACGCATGTAGGTGATGGTGTTATGATTGTCAGGGGTATTTCATGGGCAACAAAGGACAAGATTCAACAAGCCAATTACTTTGGCTCGCTGACACAGGCATCAGCCATCAGAGTGGGGTCTTTCCAAGGAGAGGAAATCTATGCCCCATTCAAGAGCCTGCTTCCAATGGTATACCGCCTTTTCATCGTCCATTCCCAGCCCCACACACCCTTTTGTCTCTTAAAGAATTAAACTAATTAATTAATAAATACTTATTTTGCTACGTCCTGTCGCGTATTTGTGACGTTTGAAAAATTATTTCTTTTTGGTACATTAAAATAATTTAAAGTGACATGTGGGACACTGATTGAAACATGGAAAAGAAAAAGAACAAACAAATAATGATAATGAAAGGTCTGTATTTGTAAATGTAAAGTTGGTCGCATGTAGGCCAGCATAGTTCGGCGTTTACTCACGTGAGAAAGAAAAATTGTAACTTGACTTTCATTACGGGAGGGATCACTGTATTGACACAATTTCAATAAATTATGGTTAGTTATGGTCACAAAAAAATTGGTGAGCTCCGTAATTAAGTAAATATATTTTGAATAAAGTTAATAGAATTAGTAATATTATTTTAACATTTAAAAAGTAGGTGTTATTTGAGATATACATCTTATCATCATATTTTTTTCATTAATCTATCATATCTAATAATAAAAAAGTAAATATACTTTTTAAGCATTGAAATAACAATTTATATTCTACTTGATACTAGAATCTACTTACTTTCACCTCAAAAGCCGTCGGTTTTGCCTAAAAGCTGAAACAAACAAGCCTAATTTGTGGAGAGAACATCATACCTTGGTATCGAAAAGGGGTAAAGTAAACAAGGCTTAGCATGATGTGTGATTCAATAGAAGTTATGACTATCATTTGAGAATTGCTTGGTACGTTGCCCTGAATGTACCAAACTCGGATTACATATTATATGCACATACGGGTGGGGTAGTCCCCGATCTAATGTGTGGGATTCCCAGACATGAACTCTTATGATATCAAATGTGTCAAAGAATAAAAGCATTTCCTAGTTACATCCCTTGATTTTATTAACCATGTCACGAAATCGAGCCTTAATTTATATATGCAGGTAAACCCTGATGACATTGTGTTTGGGGGATGGGATATCAGTGACATGAACCTGGCTGACGCGATGGGCAGGGCCAAGGTCTTTGACATCGATTTGCAGACACAGTTGAGGCCTTACATGGAATCCATGGTTCCACTCCCTGGAATCTATGACCCGGATTTCATTGCGGCAAACCAAGGAGACCGAGCCAACAACGTGATCAAGGGAACAAAGAAAGAACAAGTTCAACAAATCATCAAAGACATTAAGTGAGTCCATGTGACTTCAATCCAGTTAATTGCTGGCTTATATATTAATATATTTGTACCATGCATATTCAGTTTGAAACTTAACAGAATCTGTTCCTTTTAGGGAGTTTAAGGAAGCCACCAAGGTGGACAAGGTTGTTGTCCTGTGGACTGCCAACACAGAGAGGTACAGCAACGTGGTTGTGGGACTAAACGACACCATGGAAAACCTCTTGGCTGCCTTGGACAGGAATGAAGCTGAGATCTCTCCTTCCACCTTGTTTGCCATTGCTTGTGTATTGGAAAATGTTCCTTTCATCAATGGAAGCCCCCAGAACACTTTTGTCCCAGGTTTATCATTGTTTGCGTTTATCTCATCCCTTTTTTTATTCATTTATTTATGCAATATTGGTTGTGTGCGTTACTTACATACTTTAAAGCAACTTCGTGAGCTTTTTTCCATGCGTTGCGATCAGGGCTGATTGATCTGGCCATCAAGAGGAACACCTTGATTGGTGGAGATGACTTTAAGAGTGGCCAGACCAAAATGAAATCCGTGTTGGTGGATTTCCTTGTGGGGGCTGGTATTAAGGTACACTTATTTGTTTGCTTTTTTTTACTGATGTCACATCATGAGTGATACTTTTATTTATTTAATTAAAGACAGACTATGCTTAATTTGTTTGCATGTTTAACACTTAATTATGAGAAGAAGAAAAAAAAAAGGAAGCTGCAGTAAATTGATGTTTTAATTGTTTTGGTGATGACTGATGACAGCCAACATCAATAGTGAGTTACAACCATCTTGGAAACAATGATGGAATGAACCTCTCAGCCCCACAAACCTTCCGCTCCAAAGAAATCTCCAAGAGCAACGTTGTTGATGATATGGTCAACAGCAATGGCATCCTCTATGAGCCTGGAGAACACCCGGACCATATCGTCGTTATTAAGGTAACTTCTTTTTTATTTCACCCCTTCTCTCTTTATATTTTGGTGGTTAATTGTTTATCTATATATTTTGTTTTATTGGTTTTATGCAACAGTATGTGCCTTACGTTGGGGACAGCAAGAGAGCCATGGATGAGTACACTTCGGAGATATTCATGGGCGGAAAGAACACAATTGTGCTGCACAACACATGTGAGGATTCCCTATTGGCTGCTCCTATTATCTTGGACTTGGTCCTTCTTGCTGAGCTTAGCACCCGAATCCAGTTAAAAGCTGAACATGAGGTCTGTATATATATTTAGATAGCGCTTAATCATGTCATTTCTTGAATTAATTAATGTCCATGCACTAGTTTTATTTTCAGCCTTCAAGTGACACAATTTTCCGTTGTGGTTATTAATTACAATTACAGGGCAAGTTTCACTCATTCCACCCTGTTGCCACCATCCTCAGTTACCTGACCAAGGCCCCTCTTGTAAGTCAAATTAATCCAGCTGATTATTCATTGTTCACTATGATTTATGAATTTAAACTCTCAAAAGGTTTAATTTGAAGAGTACTCATGATTAGATAACTAATAAATCATTGTTTGTGGGGGGCAGGTTCCACCGGGTACACCAGTGGTGAATGCGTTGTCGAAGCAGCGAGCTATGCTTGAAAACATCCTGAGAGCTTGTGTTGGATTGGCTCCTGAGAACAACATGATCCTTGAGTACAAGTGAAGAAGAAGCATGGGAAAGAGTGTAAAACGGTTGGGATAATATATAGTCCAGTTGGGAAAGTGCAGAAAAATTATCCCATACCCCCTCTTTTCTGCTATGAATTGAACAATGTTTGCTTATGATCTCACAAATGTAGAATTTAGAGATCTTGTGATTTTCCTGTCTTTTGCTCCTGCCGCCTTATTTGAGAGCTGGCCATTTAAATATATATGAAATAAATATGTCAGTTAACAAAGTGATTTGTGCTTAATTGCCTTTTTCCGTACCGGTTCTCATTTTGTGTATGGATAACAAAGAAGCAAATTAAAGGCTCCGGTAGAACTAGTACGCAGTGTGAGGTGAAATAAGTAATCTCGAGAACAAGAATGAAGTTATATTAAGATATAATAATCTAATGATAACAGAGTCACAAATCTAACCCGGGAGGTGTGGTTGAGTGGTAAGGCTAAATCATCAAGCTAAAATGTCAGGGGTTCGATCGCAGGCTTTGGGTATGGGTATTAATTAAAAAATCAGTAAATTTCTAAGATTCTTTGAGGTCTCTGTGGACGGAGGATTAGTCTCATGAAACTTTCAATTTGTGAGGATCGTGATTCGATAAAAAAAAAAACAGAGTCACAAATCTATTGGAAATTATTTAATCTAACTGCTACCGCAAGGGCCATCACTGCCGTTTCTGCTCCAGAGAAGCTGTTATATATCTAACATAATAATAATTTAACTTTGATTCATATTTCCAAAAAAAATTCAAGTTTTTTCTCAAAGGATGGGAACGGAACTCTATATCATATGGCCATACAATTCTAATACAATGTTATGAATAGTCTTTTCTTACGGTTTTAAAAAGATTAATAAAAAAAAAGTACATGGGCGTATTATATTTTCACGGGTGCAAAAGATCAGTATCCTCCCAATTTGAAAAAAAAAAAGGAAGGATAGATTATCTCTTGGTGTGTAAGCTTTGATCAATTCTTCCCATTGTTATATCACAACTTCTATCCATACAATTCCTGTCAATCCAGGAATTTTATTAAACCACCCCAATATCAAATCGCTTGCTCCTTTTTTAAAGTTTATTTCGCTGGCTCCATTCGAGTTGTGACACATACTCTTGGATGTAGTGTCTATCAGATCAGCATGTCGTTAAGGTGAGGACGATTATGGTTTTCCGTTAATATTACAAATGTAACGGAAACAACAGCGTCACGATCAGCTACTAATAGTACTGTATATGAGAACGACAAATTTAGTGTGGCACTAACAATAATACATGGAAGCACGTTATGGCTCAGTTCCCGTGTATCAACGTCAGTATCGCTTGCTAAAAGCCAAAACACATCAAGAACTCGGGTGATAATTGGACCAATTGGCCGTACCAGCCCATAACTGTACCAATTGGTCCATTTTCATTGAAGCATCACATGACACGTGGATGTCTGCAATGATGTTGTGGATGGACAGCTACACTTTAGCTCACTAATGGACAAACCTCTTTTTTTGTTTTTGGTCTGGATAGACAATCTTCTGAGATGTTTTAGGGTGAAGAAAGGATATTTTTCTAAACCCGTTTGATTTCTTTCTTCCCTTTTAATCCAAAGCGGATACTCTCTGACACCCCCCCCCCCCCCCAAAAAACAAAAAAAAGAAAAAGAAAAAAATCCTTCGTACTATTACTCAAAATAAGCAAGGCAGTTAATGAAAAAGTTGAACTTCTTTAGAAAGGCCCGTCAACGACATGGTATTAATATTAAATCAAAAGTAAATATATTTTGATTTTTTTAGAAAGTGACGTTGAAATCTAAATAAACATATGGAGTAATATAAGTTATCCAGACTCCTCTTCAATAATTCAGTCATAATGGGTTACTGTGATCTGAACATATGAAGCTCTTATTTACTCTAATCATTTGACTTACATATAAGCAATTAAAACCTTTTTTTTTTCTTTAATGAGACATAGTGAGGGATTCTTACACACCGTAGGTAACACCTCAAGTTTAACTTCGAGCACGTTAATACCTTGTTAATTGTTATCAACAGCGTTTCAGAAGTGATTTCGCATGTGGATGAATATTATTCAGTGAACGGGTCAAATACTGAAAATTAAAGCAACGAATTAGCCGGAGTTGATCGAAAACTGTATTCTTTCTTGTTATCGAGAACTCGGGTAACTTGCACATATGATGCAGCACATTTTTCAATCAGATGAAACTCAAAACTAACTAGCAGAAAAACCACGTCACAGTTCAAGCGATCCCACTAAACTAAAGGATGCCTCAAATTTTGCGTACTCAGAAAGACCATTCATTAATACTCCTTCCGTTCCAAAATCGAAGTCTCTTTCGGTGGGGAATCTATGAAACTATGAAAGGCGTCATCCTGATATTTTTGTGCATTCAATGATATTATCATTATTCAAATTGTACACCTAGAGCTTCAGTTGATAATACTATCTCGCAATGAAAGTGACCCACTAGTCACACCAGGCCCTTCTCGTTTCGTTCCTGTGCCTCCTGGCAGGTGATAGAAAGACGTGCAATTATAATACCTTTGGCATCCGGCAATTGATGGAAAAAACAATAGGGTTATTGTAAGTCAGAGGCCATCAGACATGGGGATGTAGCTCAGATGGTAGAGCGCTCGCTTAGCATGCGAGAGGTACGGGGATCGATACCCCGCATCTCCATTCTGCATTCTTTTATTCCTGATAGGTCATAATGTTTCACTTTTTTTGGTCGAGTCCTAACGCATTAGAAGCAGATGACTGGACCACTAGCGTAAACTCAGAGCTTGGGTTTACTGAAGTAGGTATCTTTATGAGGGCTACCTCAAAGGTGAACTCCAAATTCACAAGCTCAATTTATATATTGTCGTATCTTAATATTTTTAACCTTTCTTTGTTGCTGAAATGAAAAACGAAAAAGAAAATACTGTTGATGGAATCTGTGTGCAAAGTACTACAGTATTATTGATGGAAATAACATCTTAATGCACAGGTAAATTATAAGGTGGATCTTAAATTTATGGGTTTTATCATGGACCTCTTATTATTAGCTATTAAATGAGTACTCTTTTTATTATATGACTTGATCCAATAACTAATAATAAGAAAGTCCATGATAGATTTAAAGATAAAAGACACATATAAAACTCACAGATAAAAAGACCCATATGGCAAGTGACAAACTGAATAAGGTGGGGACCTCTCAAAGAAGAAATATGATAAAGAGTTCATACTTTTTTGCTATGACTGAATTAGAATAATGTGAAATATTTTTTTAACATTTGATATATAAATGAGCTATAATGTTGTCACTCTTATTTATCTATTACCACTCATCATTAATTACTTGCAGTTATAATATTTCTTAAATGTCATTAATGAAAAAACTTGTTATATGACATTCAAAACCAAAGGCTCCTTCCATTAATATACTTAGCTATTTATATGAATATCAATCGTCTATTGTAAAGCCTTCCACTTATAACAACTAGTCAAACCAGAAGGAATCCTCCAAGAGAAAAGCCCTAAACTAGAAACTTGCTATGTACTTAAGCTTAAGCTTGTTATATTACATCCAAATCTTGGAATATTGAAATTAAAAAAAATTATACTTTGCAATCACAATATTTACTATTGCAATACAAAAAAAGATTATAAAAATAAAAATAGTGAAAATTTTTATTAGATTAAATTGATGACATATGAGAAAAAAAAACTATGATGTGACAATAATTTCAAAAATTGATATATATATATATATAATAAACACATGATTTACAAATATTAAAAAACCCGATTCTAACTTTTTTTTAAAGAAACAAATTATTGAAAGTCTTAAAAAGAACGAAACAGAGATATTACTACACTTTAAATTTTATTTCACTGTACTTTTATTCTTCTAGTAGTTAATCATTATCTTTAAACTAAGATTCTTTTGTGCTATGATAGAAGTTTAAACTAAGATTCTTTAGTTAATTGTCACGTTTAATAGTAAGTACTGTAGTTATTAAATATAAATTTAAAATATCAGTGTAATGATACATTAAAAATATAATAAAAAGTTTTAATTAAAAGTATTTAACTTAGAAATATTATAAATAAAAATAATAAATAAAAAGTGACAATACATAATTGAAATTCTATATATCGCATAAAATTTAATTTAATTTTGAAAATTAAAACCTAACTAAGTATCCTATTTTTTGTGCTTGCAAACTTTCAATAATTTTTTTTATTATGGAATTAATATTAGAAGACTTGGATGTAATATAACGAGCTAAGTATGTAACAAGATTTTGGTTTAAGGCTTTTATCTCATTGGATTCCTTCCATTTTGGCTAGTTATATAGTTGGAAGGTTTTTCAATCGACAATTGATATATGTAAAACTAGCTAAATAAATAACAGAAGGAGCCTTCCATTTTGAACGTAATATAACAATTGAAAATTAAAAACTAGCTTAGCTATGTATTTTATAACAAGTTTTTTCATTAGGGATATTTTATGAATGTTATAAATAAAAATAATTAATGAGGGACGGTAATAGGATGGAAATAGCCACTCTCTGTAATGCTTTATGAAATTATCTTTCGTCTTCTGTGACAAAAACAAAAAACCTATAGCAATTTTGAAAGGAGTTCATACGTAAGTGACAATAGCAAACGCAAGTGAAGTGGTCGTAGATGGTCCCAGCGTGACAAAAAGAGCTATGAATTTATGTGTATTTCAAGGACCCACTAACCCACATGTCCCCAAGGCCTTGGCTTTCACTTGAAAATCCCTAATCCGTCCCAATCACAGCGACAGCCGGGGATCTCTCGTCCCGTTCTGTGTTGATCTATACTCAGAAGTTTAAATTAAAATAAACAATTAATTTCTACTATTAAAATAAACGAATTTTCTTTGGCCTTTCATGGCTGCCATTGGCGACGTGGAGTCATGAATAGCGAATTAAATCGAGGTACTTGACTGAGATTCTTGCAAGGAAGTGTCCGGATCTGAAGTTGCTTGATCCATACACAGAAAATTGTGGCTCTGAGATATCATCTCAGTGTAATGTACCCGAGAAAATAGAGAGATAATGAATTATGAGTTATTGTAACTTGAATTCAACCTGTATTCTTCGGTTTGTATTCAGTTAATTGGCCCGAGTATTCCGTTAATTAACAGAAACTGTAGCATACCAACAAAAAAAAATACTACCAAATCAAAAACTAGTCACTACTAGAAGAAGAACTGGGGACCACAACTACAGTCCAAAAAGTAATTGGCCTTTCCGGGGCTCCAAATCAGAATCACGAGGAAACGGAAAAAACCAATGATGTGGAAAAGTCGGTTGAAGATAGAAGACACTACTTATTTGACATCACCTAACGATGTTCCCGCATCTTTCAAAGTGTGATGAATTAATTATTGATGTGATCAAGGTACCGTCATGCGTATCATTCTTTCCTTAACTAGGCTTTTTAATTATACTTTTGAGATTGAGGGGAAATGATAAAAGGGAGCGATTTTGCTTTAATACGTGCCCCTCGGATCTAGGATTTGGTGAGCTGAGAGGGCAATGCCATTGAGACATGCTGGAATAAGCAAATTAAAAGTTGCTGATTTCTTATTTTTAAGTGCTTTAGGATTTCAATGAGTCTAACTTTTATTTTGATTTTTGTTGGGTAGAATATTGTCAAGTGTCTTCCTTTTACTAGCCTATTCACGAGAAAAAGTAGCAAAGTAAATATAGACTAATAATCTAATATAATACTCTTTCTGTCAATTTTTAAGTGTTTTTTTGGAAAATTATAGGAATTTAGTACATTGAAAAATCAATATATCTATCATTGATTTATCAATGAATCAAATTCCTGCTACTTTTCAAGAAGATATTTAAAAATGGAATAGGTACGTAGTGCAAGGGGAAGACTAACTAATAACCTTTAAGCGTCTTCCTTCAAATACGTAGTAAGACTAACTGTAATAATTGAGGTTGTAGTGAATCGGTCATGATTCTTAGTTTGAATGTGAATGTAGGCTAAATGTAGACCGAATCATTTTATTCTAGAGTGAAGAGTAAGTAGGTATGTTTATCATCCATGCAAACACACAAGAAGTAGGCATCATGCTTATCATCCATACATAAAGTTTTATATCCTAATTAAGGTTATAACATGGCGTACACAAGGCAACAATGACACCTATTGTGCAATTTAATGGAAGAATTATGTTAATGCAAACTTAAAAAGAATCATAAGCATAAGTAGGTGTTGAAGGAACCACAGAAGAGGCAATGGAAACTATGTCGTATAGATATGAGTATGATATTAGTGCCGGGTGCATATATGAATAAGGAGTATGGAAATTTTCTAAATGTTACAATACAGTTAGATACAGAAGAATATATTATATTAAGATATAAAATTATAATCAATAAAATAATCATATCATAAAATAAATTATTTTTTATAATGTTGAAATAAAAATATATAATATTTCAAAGGAAAAAAATAATTTAATTTATTTAATTATAAAACTTAATATTTCATGAAAACTAATATATTTTAAATAATATTTACTTATTATAGTTATTAATTAATAAGTGCTAAAAGTACTCAAGCAGTAGTGGTTTCGGACAAGTACTAGGTAGGTATAACAGTTATTTTAAAGAATCCATGCGCCTTCCATAAAAAAAAAAAAAAAAAGAATCCATGCGCCACACAACGGAAGAGATGGGCTTGGCCTTGTCCATGTTGATTTGACATGAGTAGCTAACATATGTGACCGCCTTTGTTTCCGACTCTCTTCACACATTTAATTAGTTTTCCATTAATTGTGCACATACAGTGGACAAATATATATAGCCAACGAATAATGATATATATATATATATATACAAAATAAAATTATATGATATTAAATATATATTACACATTTTGTTTATATTATATGTAATCAGTAGTCTTTACTAATTCATTAATAAGATATATGCTATATATTTATTACACAATATTATTATACATGCATAGAACATTACTCACAGCCAACCCTTGATCAATCAAGTTGAAGCAGCGACGACGGACTTGGTGTTTGCGGGGTCTTCGGAGGGTGGCGGGGGTGAAGGGCCGCGAACTTGTTTGTTGGAGGCCTGCACCTTCAACTTTTGATCTTTTCTCTCATCTTGTCTCATCTGCTTCTCCCTACACTCCAAGCTGCAAAACGCTGTATCCCCCCTAACATTTTTTTTTTTTTTCAATCACGAAAGTCAGTTAAATTAAATTAAAGAACACAACATAATAAATTAAAGAAAGAGGATTTACTGGGAACGCAACTAATGTTAAACAAAATGAAAAACAATTAATAGGAATAATCCAAGCATATATATATATATTAAAGGGTGGTATTTATAAACATATAAATTTATAACAAAGGTACATATAATATACCTATACATGTAGATGTCTCGACCAGGTGATAGAGCACGTTTGCAGAGGCCACAGGTGCGGAGAAAGTGAGGAGTGGGCGTGACATGGGGGGAGTTAACGTTGCTTGAAGCTATAGTGGTGGAAGACGAAGGGGACATCACCAAACGCTCTTCGTTTTCAAACCCAATGGCCCCAGTTACAGTACTGATGGGGTGAGCCACCGCTTTATCGTGTGGTGGATCTTTGATGCCATGTTGCTGAGGATGCAGTACTGGTTGCTCATCAATAATATCAGGTTCCACGGTGGCCACTATCCCTCCCATGCTTGTTGTTCTTCTCATACTCTTGGTCGGTGGCGGTGGTCTTGGATGCTTCCCGAGCAGCATCTTTGGCTCTTGCCTTTGATGGTGCTGTGCTCCCGAGGAAGAGTTCATAGATAAACACACACACAAACTCTCTAAATTCCAAAGTGAAATGGACGGAGTCTAATTATGAAAAGCTCATGAAGCCGGAAACGATGGCGAGAGTTGCTTGGGAGTTCAGTTGAATGGAAGGTAGAAAGTGGAGAAGCGTATCAGGATACGTCAACAGTCAACACTATTCCTAGCCAATCTGAGCCATTGCTTCCGGCCATCTACTGCAACTTGCCCCCATCAGGCTCAGCCTTCTTCTTCCTCCAACCTCAGAGCGAGATAGAGACGGCGACTGAGGGTAAGAGAGACGGAATATTTTATTTTGGTGAGTCACGTGCTCTCAATTCACCTACCAAAATAATTACATTTTTCTAACAAAAATATTATTTTCACATTTAAAAATTAGGTGTCCTAACTTTTTTTTCATTGAATATGATAGCCGCTCTACTCACTTCTTCTATTCATTATATCTAATGATAAAAAACAATTGATATTCATTGAGACATCAACATTTTAAATATCAAAATAACACAGCTAATTTTCTATTGAAGAGCTTTGTGCCAAGTGATATGAATAGGAATATACTAATAGAATAGTCATACTATTAGTGGCATCATAAATTTCATTTTGCATTTTGTGCAATCTTTACTGTTAGTAGAATAGATCTCACACAGTTTGTGATGATAAGAGTTTAATTTTGGAGTAGTCGTAAACAACCTTAATAAAATAATTGAAACTTTGTATAGAATACATAATTGTGATTGGATTAAATATAGTGATAGGGCTCATTTAATTATTTAAATATTATTAATTACATCATATCATTTTGATATTTATTTCATGAAAAAACATCTAGATATATAGCATTTTCTTTAATTATGATACATTGACAATAAAAAATATTTTTATAATATTTTTACATAATTATTCAATCATATATTATTACATAGCAAAATATGTTTAATTCTTATCCCATTGCTTCAAAAATTATATATATAAAAAATAACTGACTAAGAGAGTAATTTAGTACGTTTAAATTAAATTCTCATAACAACGTGGATGTGTGAAGTTTCGTGTTGATGATGTTAGTTTACTAATCACTTTAATTAGTTGTCATTTAACTTCTGCCACTTCCATGCCCGGATATCTTTTCAGATTAACCAATCACCACTTGCGGGGCACATTAGTGTATTGTCTTACTAGGACCTCACTTTGCCACTCTATTTCTCTTTAAGGTATTGTTATGGTGCTTAACGTGAATTTGCACCACATAATATATGGTCAATTAGAGTGATAGATACTGATCTTTTTTCTATTCGATGATCTTGGATTTGACTTCTAAATATGGAATATTTGGTGTCAGGAGAACAATGCCATCCATAAAATCTCATATGCTTAAATAGAATATAATTACCTATGTAAAAGAATGCCTTTGAACAATGTAGAGCTAAGAGGACCTCGCATATATATAGTTATTCAATAAGATGCATATCTAGATATTCATCTTTGCATGTAGAAAGCAAAAAAAAGAAAAAAGTGAATTTGCGCAAGCCACTAATAATTTTCTTTACAACAAAATAAAGCTAATAAATCTATAAAAATTTCTTTTTTGTTTACTTTATTTACTAGAAAATAAGGTTCATTTTTTTTGAACTTAGGGTATCTACTATCAAAAGTAGTGAGTAATCTCTTAAAGTCGTAGAACTAATAAATGATAATCTTTTCTTTGGCGATGAAACACTGTCATAAATTGAACACCTAACTATATGTTTAAGGGGATTAAGTTTGGCTAGCTACCAATTATGTAAAATAAGTTAGTTTTAACCAAAATGAAAATGAAGGTTTGTTCACTTCAATTGGATTTATAGGATAATATTTTGTGAATCTTCATTTAAATGCTATTAAAATGTTTTAATGACACTTTATATTAATAAATATCACTAAAAGTTAAACATGATGTAGTAGAGGATCCCTATTGGTAGTATTTTTTTTCAAATAGAATTTGGTTCATCTGAAATAAAGATATATGCAAAGTAAAAAAGTGAGGAGTTCAATATTATTAGATTATTTAGTGGGGTCTATATACAATAAAAGTTATTGATTTAAAGGTGATAAGTCTCTAACTTTTTACTTTACAAACTTTCTTATTTTAAAGGGTCAAACACTTTAAAATGACACGAGCAACAACCATTGAAGGGTTTTTTATTTTAATTTTGAAAGGAAAAAGAAAATAGAAACTAGGGCTAATCTTTTCGAACTTTTTTTTTTCTGTTTTTTTCACAAGCAATTCACTAAGAGAAACGAGATACACACCAAACTATATCTATTTCACTATAGTATATATGTGTGAAATTCACACACACTTAACAATAATATGAGTTTAATTTGGGAGCATTGACAATTATATTTATGCCATCAATTAATGGAAATTTAATAAAGTATTAAATCATATAGTAGATAATTATTATAGCAAGTGGTTATTTAAAATAATTTGATACTTTTTAAAAATTTTATGAATGATAATATAAAATTATTTTACATTGTTGTAATGCATAATAATTTAAACTCAAGTAATATACTTTATTTATACATTTCAGCTGGTTAAAAAGAAAAGAATATTTAAGGATGGCAATGAAATTTAATCACATGCCCTTCATCTCAATTTTTCTTCTCTTGTACTCCATTTTTATGTGAGCAACGCTATTTAGCTTGAAACAAAATTGGTGTAATTCTTCTTTTTCATGCTCTTTAGTTTGTGCTAAATTGATGTATCTGGTTTTTGCCTGCCCCCCTTTCTATTGAAGTGAGCTATTTTTTTTTTTTGGTAGATCGAAAAATTTAGCCTGAAACAATTTTATACAAAATAACAGGAATTTGCTGGGTTTTGTGTGTGTGTGTGTGTGTGTGTGTGTGTGTGGGTAAGGAATTGCGGGGTTCAATATGATTGCATTTTAAATGAGAAATTTGTTCCGACAAGAAAAAAAAGGTGAGAAATTTGTGGAACAAAAGAGGGTTGAAATGTGGGAAGGAAGAGTCCACGTGGTTGGTCCTTAACATTTACATGTTACTTTTTCATAATTGACGATGGGTTTGCTATGAGAATAAAAATATGATGGAGAATTTTATAAATAAATTTTATGAGTAAAATAAGATTATAAAATTCATCTATTTTTTTCATAATAATATATATATTTTTCTTTCTACTTTTCTTTTCATACCAAATCATACTTTTTTTTGTTTTTAGAAATTCGCAGTCGTCTTCTTTTAATACGCATTTTCTTTGGGTGAAAATACCCTAGGAGAGCTCCTAGCCTCGGAGGAGCCTTTGACGCTGAACCCGCGAAGTAGGCTCACAAAGTAGCTTCTAGAATCTAGGCTTAAGAGAACAAAAACAACAAAAAACATTTTCCTAAAAGAAATGAAGACATTACACGCTTGCTGAGGAACACTAGGCCCCGTTGAGGTTGATGCTTTGGCTTGGCATATGGGTCTGTGAGAGGTAAAGACAAGGGAATGTAAAAGCACAGCGAGTGGGACCCAATCCAAGTGCTTGGTGCCGATGACAGAGGGGGGGGGGGTTGTGGACAAAATAGAGCTCCTGCAGGCACCACTTATATTCATGATTGCGCGAATGGGTGATCACAACTTAATTGACCTCTTCCAATGGCAGTAAGTCCGGTAACCCGCAAACCACAAATTGGCACCTACCAATTACCATGATGTTTAGCCAACGTTTTCCATTCTGCTTGACCTTTTATACCACATCGCAGGACACTAGGCCCTGCAAAATCAGTGCTAAACATTTTTATTTATTGGATTAGTTTGATTGGATTAAAAATGAGAAAAGGTTTAGCTAAGTGCACCTTTTCAAAAGAAGAGATACTTAACGGTGATTAAAATTTAGCTTATTGTTTTCAAATGATTAAGTTCTATTCAATCTCCTCGCATATTTTGATGGATTAGTGTAGTTGCTTTCAATGAGCAGTTGATGATAATTTTACCAACTACTTAATTCACATATAGGATTGCGTGTTTGTAGTTTTATTTAATTGTTTAAATAAGATTGAATTTGAATGAGATTAGTTGAATTTAAATACAGTGACTTGTAATTTGTATGCATTATAATATAATTTTTTTTAATTCTTCAATAAAAAAAAATAGTTTTTTATTCTCAGCAATAATTATTGCACCTGGTTCTCAATTATTGCGTGGTATGTTTGTTTGGTCTATTCTAACAGTATATACGGAACAGAAAATGGCAAGTGTAACCTTAGGAAGGCAAACACCCAACGTACGGTACGTGGTGTCGTGTTGTTATGAGATGGACCCATCAGCATCATTCCTGCAATCATGTTACAAGTTTTAGTTTCTAATAAGTCATTGGTCCTTGTCGCTCTTTTTCCATTCTCAACTTTTTAAATGATTGGTTCATAGAGTAATATAATGTTTTCTTTTTACTGTTATGTGGGGATGCCAACAATACATTTCCCTGAGATGGACTGTGATATGACGTCGTTCTCATTCCTGTTTACTCGTTTGGTTGACAGTTTACATGTACCAATTAACTTTCTTAAGACATAATCGTAGCACTCCATCAATGGAACCTGCTAAATTCACCTGAATAACCACCAACAATCATAGCTTTCTTTGGAAGAGAAAAAAAAGAAAAAGAAAAAAGGAACACGGCTCTGGGTAGATTTGACTACAAAATTAAAAATGCGTTCAAAAGAGTTAAACAAAATAGACTTTAATACGGTAGTATCTGAATTAAAATTAAATAAACCTTCTCATAACCTTTTTTAAAATCAGAGGCCGGTTGCAACTTATTTTTATGTATGGAATTCTCGATATAATAGATACTGGCCTTGTTTTAATGTGTAATTAAGTTGCTGATTTGTAGTGCAAGTCTGTAATCGAAAATCAAATTACTTTCATTTTCTTCCACTTCTATCCGCATTCAACCATAGTTTTACAATAAATTAAAGCGAAGCAACACACATCTGTTCATGATCGAGTATCAGGTAGCTGCATTTCTGTGTATTTTATGTAAGGCTGAAGCTCCAAGCTAAAGGATGTATGAAAACGGCAATCCTCACCTTTAAAGTCAAATCAAGAAAATAAATAGAATAGCGTTTAAGGCTGCATAATCATAAACCTAATTTTGATTGCAAGAACAAAACACCTCGGTTGTCTAGTCGTTTTAAGATCTGTTTGGATTGATAAGATTGGAGGAAAACAAGAGACGAGGGACAATTTCTTTTATTTCTAAACTGGGAAGATGACAGAATGTTCAGAATTCATATAATGATTGAATTTCTCATCTTATTTCTTTACTTCTTTCATAATTAGTAGTTTATCTACCAAAGTTAGTAGTTCTTTAATTACTACTCCGTTCTGGTCTTGTGAAAAAATAAATACAACGTTTTTTGGCGGGTCGGGGGAGGGGGTGGGGGGCTAGGAGTCTCGTCACACTAGGTGCATGATGTGGCTAGGGGTAACCATATGTGCTAGGCCTCGGTTGCATCTTTTATATTTTTTGGTCCAAGGTTGTACTTTCACCTGTAGCCCATTCAAAAGACGAGAGAACATTAGAGTTGGGCTTAGGCTTGTCTGATTAAAATTTGGGATTGGTCCACTTCGGTAATCCTCCTTGACCGCTTTGGTAATTTTCCATGTTTCATTATTGAATGCTTTTCTTTTCAAGAAAAATAAACATCTTAGGCGAGCATAATTAAAACACCCTCGTTCTTATACACGCTCAATATAAAGTTGATGGGTTGTACAACCAAATCTGTATCTTAAATAAAGTTAGTAGTAGGCCAAACTTTTATTTTATTGAGAATGTGTGAAGACGTGTAGTGTTAAACTTGGTCCCACCTAAGAATTTCACTCATTAAATTAATGGTAATTCAAATTATTTTGTAACAACTGCTCACTACAAGATCCATTTGTAAAATCTGTCTGTATTCCGTGAGTTTCTAGTAGTGTGCTCTTGCTTTTTGCATAAAAGGATGATGGAGGATGACATTGAGTTTTGGGCAGCCAAGTAGGCTCATAAGGACTCATAGTGATTATTGTAAATGCAAGGAAAAGATGGTTTGAAGAGGCATGTGTTAGTACAAAGAAAATAAAACGCTTATGCCCAATTTGTTGAAGGAGTATTACTATATTTTGTAATAATCATAATGACATTTATTGGTAGACTAGTAGGATCTCTGGTATGTTGTGTGACCTCTCTATCAAATTGAATGTTAGATGATTACATAAGATCAACTTTACGGGATCGCATTGCTTGATATGCGCCGGTAGGTGGAAAAGTGATTTAAGTTACACCAAACTCAAGTCATAAACATACATAAAATCTGAAAGATACATGCAAATGGGTGTGAAAGTGAACTGTGGAAGCTGATAAAACGTTTGAAGAGTTTTGCTTCCAAGGTTAACTTAGATTTCCTATGCTAGAAATTCTTTCTGACACATAAGTTTTTGCCGAGGCATGTGAAGTTGCCGATTTTTAAAATTTGATAGCGTCCTTTCTCCTAATTTCTTTTATCTGAAAGAGAGAGATAAAGAGATGCCTGAGCTTACTTTTTAATCCCAGATGTAGATGGGGAAAAGTGCTGATGAAGCCATTATTGTGAGAGAAATTTGTTGGGGCATACAATGTTACGAATCAATCAATCAAGTTTACCATAAATGGCTTCATATCTTGGACACTAACACCAAGCTATATCATTATACTGTAATTGGTTATGCTGTGTTCGGATGATTACTTCGTTTGCAGAGAAATTCTATTATTTGATTAGTATTCCATGTTACTTAATATATATGATATACTATCAGATTTAAACTGTTTGCCTTGGAACCTCATTGGATATTCTGTATGATTTGTTTTTTCCACTAGATATCCAAGTCCCATGTTCTATGTCATCTACATACATTAGCAGTTTAGGAAATGGCTCAACGAAGCCAGTTGAACAATAAATGAATATTTATTTCTGGTGGAAATTCTACTGGCTTATAAGCCAGAAACAACTAATGAGTTAAATAGCGAAATAAATAACTTTAACTCACCTTTGAATATTTATTTCATATGTGGGACACAGCCTTTTACACACTAAGATTTCAAGAGATAAAAGCAGAGAACCGACGCTTCTAACCGTAGGCATCATGTAACAGACTAGCAATGGTATATAGGTTACATTGTTTTTGTACATTACATTTCACATATGTTATATTTATAAATTACTTTTCGCAGAAGTTCAGGGTATTGCTGACTTGTGATCTAGAGACAACTGATTAAAATCCTGCAAACAATCTTATTGCTTGCGCTGATAAGACTGTGTGCATATTTATCCTCCCCGGACCTCATTAGGTGATAATATTGTGCACTAAGTTGCCTTTATACACTTCATACAGGTTATCTTATTTCTTTATATTACATTTATATTACACTTGATTTCAGGTGAAACCTTAAATAAGTAACGGACCCAACGCTCTTTGGAGCAGAGGGACAAACTAGAACTTGGCATAATTGTTGTGGATCATCCACTTGAGGCTCCAGTAGTTAGAGTCACATTTGTACGACCAATAAGCCCATCCAAACGTGGCACGAGAGTATACCTCCACTTGGACCTGCACAAATTTCTGGTAATCTTCCTTTGATGCACTCTGTACTCTCCAGTCACCACTCCACTCCCCTGCCAGATTCCAACACCACACCACAAACATAGCGTTATGCCATGCTGAACTTTTCTAATAACATTTGAGGTGCATTATCTGAATCCAAGAAAACTCTAATAGCATTTGATTACACAATGGACCTGTATGCGTAGAAACTTACCAACAAAGATAAGGGGTCCATTTGATGTGGTGAGAGAGCTAAGATCTGAAGCTCTTTGATTTCTAATATAGTCGATATTTTGTTGAACATTCATATTGTCGAACTTGGCAGAATAGAGATTGTAATAATGCACATCAATGACTACTCCGCTGAAACCTCCAGCAAAAGACAGAAGCACTTTTGAATCTCTATCTAGTGGGTTAGACATGATGACATAAGCACTTGACGTGTGTTTCCGCACCGCATCATAGCCTGCTTGATAATACTTCTTAAGGCTTTCCAGATTGACCCCTTGAGGCTCATTCATCAGCTCTATTGCTGCCAGATTTGGTCTGTCAGCATATCTGCAGAACCATTTTGTAGCTACATAAAAATTTGCTGTATAAAACCGGGTAAATCAATAAAATATGTCCATTGGGATAGTAAATTAAAGAGGAAATGTGCATGTTGAACTCTTTTGTCGTAACTCATCATAACATCAAAGTGGTCCTAATCACCAAAGTGATTATTTCAATGACACCATTAAAAGCTATCAGTTAAGTGACCAATCCAATGCCATTTTTTAGGACAACTTAGATGATATAAAATTATAAATTGATGACATTTTAAGCCGTATTTGATTTATAAACTGATGACCTCTTTTGAGAATACATATATCTCTATATCAAGAAAATGGACATCCACTTTAAATTAAACCTTTCAGCTAGGAAGTCTATGGTTGCCACAGTGTCAGGTATGTATGAATCTCCCCATTCCAGATATCCATCTCTCGTGGCACTGTGAGGGTTTCCGTTTTGTGAACCTTGAGCAGCATGCAGGTCCACAATTACCTTAATTTCATACTTTCTGAAATTAAATTAAAGAGTAACTCCTCAGACATTAATTACAACCACAGATAGAGAAGGTGGGTAATAAAATAGACAAGATACCATGCTACCAGAACTAAATTAATCTTACTGTGCCCATTTGAAAGCCTTGTCCAGCATCTCCAAGGACCCCCCAACGAATGGCTTTGGTGGTGTTGGATCTTGGGCTATCCACCACCCAACGGGAACTCTGACAGCATTTAAGCCATTTTCTGACATGAATTTGAAATCATCTTCTGTGATATACGAATTCCAGTGATCCTGCATGCCCAGCACACACACACACACACACACACATAGAGCTCAATCAATCAATCAATCAATTAATTAAACTCTGCCATAAATAAATGGCTGGTCCTAGTCCTAGCTATATAATGCATATATAGATATTTTACCCTCATGATTTTGGGAGCTTTGTCAGGACCATAACCATTTGTAATTTGGTATTCGCCTCTTATGATGCTGTCAGTTAAAACAGTCATTTTGAATACAGATGGATCACTATCGTCCCAACTGGAGCCACCGTAATCTGCCACTACCTTAGTCTCCGATATGGCCTAATAACCAAACACATACAATACATTATAGTAACACAACCAGCTACACATTCTACAAGCAATTTAATTACCACTGACGAAAGTGGTCATCATAATCATATATAGTGAGAGTTTGCTAAATTCCTCTACCGTTTCAGCTCCATTCATAACATTAGATAGGAGAAGGTTTATTGGTTTAATATGATCATCATGTGATCAACTACGTTGGTGCTAAGGCCAAACAAAGTACGTACCTGTACAAAGAGACCGTTTGGTGCTCTGATGCGAACCCTGTTTGGGTCACCATCATTCCTCACAATCTGAAACGTTTCCATGGTGCTGGGAGAATCTGAATGTGCCACTAGATTGTTTCCTTCACCTTGACTTTCCAATCCAACAAATCCCTTATTGGACACTCTAAAGTTGAAGAATGTTTCATTGACTCTCCACAACTGCGTCGTTGACAATAATAAATGAGTCACAAAAATCAAAATCAATGAAATAAATAGTATATGACTAAAAACAATTAAATAAATACATAAGTAAAGCTTATATCAAAGTAATTAAATCATTAATCAACGTGTTGAGAGGGACGAACCCTGAAGGTTTCCCAACCGCTTGCTTCGGTGCGGTTGGCAACAACAACGCTTCCTCCTCCGTTTTCTGCGCAGAGATATTTCTGCAACTTGGTAGACATGAAATGCACTTGAGTCCCATCCTGAAAAGATGTCCAAGTTAATGCTTAAGGTTAAGGGAAGTTCAACTATAAATTAATAAATTGGTGTCAGCCTACTAGTAATACATAATTTCAGTTATGGAAGTAGTAGGAAAGTGGGAGTGGAACCATTGCCAGATCTTAACAGGAAAGAATAATAATATTAGTAAGTGATACACACAGATCAACATACTAAAAGATCTTTGTTGGTAATTCCATCAAAGAGAGAAGGTTTCATCCATCCTTCAATAACGAGCCAATTTCCAAGGTTCACTGCTCTGAGTTGCAAAGAGGTGTTTTCAGCCCCTACAACAACAGCAACATGGTGGTGACATGATGAGATCAGGTAGAGAGCACAAAGAAGGTTCAAGTAGAAGAATGGATTGCTCATTGTACTACACTCTTTGTGCGTGGAGTGAGCGTTACGCACGAGGGCAGTATATATGAAGGCTATACTATCTTCGCCTGGAAGGTTATACTTGAATTATTAGGTGCATTTCTACATGGGAGTATACTGAAAATGGCCCATCACCGTAAATTATTTAATTCCGTCTCCTTTGCAAATGCACGTACATAAAGCAGCAACGTGTTATTCAATTATTCTATAAAGAGTATTGTTATTTGTATTCCTATTTTGTGTCTAGATATATTTTTATCTATTGTTGAATAAGATGTGGATCTCGAATAAAGTGTGGTACACATTCCATCTAATGTTAGATACAAGTGTATTGACACGATATTCTACAAATGATATGTACAAATAATATTTTTTTTTTCTAGATATATAATTGTATAAATTAATTAAGATTTTAGTCGTTTTTATTGTTTCAGGAGCGGGGGTATTTTATGGAATCGGGAGAAATGCACAGTATCCATGGCCAATTTATTACAGATCAAAAGCGTTTGAATGCTGTGTGATTCAAAAATGTTGTTAGAACATAAAAGAAGAAAAAAATATATGTTGACTGCAGTCTCCATTTATCTTCTATATTTATCTCATTCGAGATTAATAAAATAGATATCTCAATAAATATATTGTTTTGAGATGTTTTAATAATGTTATTACTGTACAGCGAGGCAAGGAAGATAAACCACCAAAAAGTTCAGTGATGAAAAGTGCCAACCAAGATGTAAAGAAAAATATTATTTATACTTATGAGATATGGAGTATCGTATAAATTTATACATTATTTTTTATTAAATGAGATGTAAATTTTATTTGAATCAAGCTCATATCTTACCTAATAATAAATAAAATGTGAATCAATATAATATTTCACTGCTTATTAATATAAATAAGATAACTAAAGAGGAAATGACTCAATCCGGAGCTTGGCCTGCAAGTTGCATTCGACGGGTTGGACTTGATGGATTGATTCTAGAAATAATTTTCTTTGAAAAGACTTAAAGGTAGGTCTCAAGTCTCAACCTCTCCACTTTAGGGATATATTTCCATAGAAGTCTTGGGTCATCAATCATGTAAAACTAGAAAGAGTTTTGCTAAATTATTGTTTTAGAATATTTTTTATAATTCTATCATCTGGTGATTTTTTTTAAGTTCAAGAACAAAATCATTGCATGAGAGAATTTCATAGCTTAAACATCACATTAAATTTGTTTACTTACTTGATATATACAAGACTCGTAATGTCATCAT
>JAVHNL010000362.1:0-25000 GCA_031216105.1 Dalbergia cultrata | reverse complement strand
TGTCAAGGTAAAAGTATGGAAGTAGCCAGATACTGGCACATTAATACCAGGACGACTTTCTTTGCACTTAGCCAAAGATGATAGTATTAATTTATAGCACATAAAGAAAAACCAACCTTGTATTCAAAGACAGACACCTGTTAAAACAAAGTAAAATTCTCCAATCTCAAGTATACACTGCTAAATGAACCAGAAGAATTTTGAATTAGTTGGTGTACCTGAAGGGCACGGATGAATGGCAGCAAGGGACATGATGGAAGGAACATATCAAATGCCCTTAGCAAAGGCAAGAACAATTGTTGTTCACAAAGCACTGCCACCATCTTGGTAAGAGAAGCAGGCCCTTCATTGGAATCGCTTGCAACATGAATACATTCTGCATGTTCTACTTCTTTTTCATGCTCAATAGTTTCACCTTGGGAATCAAATAATTTTTTACCCATAGAATTACTTGAGATGTCAGATATTGCAGAAGTAGAGGAGTCTATTAAAATGGGTGTTATTAACCGCCGACGTTTAGGACTCTGCCTATTGTAATGGAATGTAAGCACTCTATCACCTACAGGCAAGGCATTGGTTGCATTTACAGCCGATCCAACATTATCTGCAATCTGGGAAGCAATATCATTCACCTTGATGGATGAAGTTTCTCTGTCCACAGATATAGGTAATCAGTTAAAATAATTGAATTAATCTATGAACATTTGAGAGAGAGAGAGAGAGAGTGCGTGTTGGGTGAAGTCAGCTATAAAATGTTCTTGTGTTTTCAGGTTTTAAAAAACTGGACATAAACAAGTATGAAATCAATTTTCATTTAAGTTTGAAAATTATATTGAACAATAGTTCTAACATACACCAACTCAGTATAAACAATTTCACATTAATGTAAAACTTAATCAGCATGATATAGTCATGAGGAAAATTTTAAGTCGACAATGGATTGTGAGAAACCCATCATATGAAAATTATCCCTAATGCCCTGTACAGGGCAAAGACTGCACGCTACTACAATGATTTGAAAGGAAGATTTGATCTAGTCCACAGAAGCTAATCTAGCATACATTGAAAGACAGACAGATCTTGACTAATATAACACAGAATACTTTAATACTCAACAACAACTAAATAGTGCAAGAGTGCAAGCTATTCACATCAGAAATGGAAGAACATCTCAATAGATATTAGAAAAAGAAAACCACCATAATATGATGATGAAAATGAAAATATATTTACTTAAAGACAGTTCCATTCACCTTGCTGCAGTAATTTCCAACCAAACTGTCAGGCACAACAATGGCGATACATCAGGGAAACATGAAGCGACCATTGCCAATATTGACCAGGACAACTCTTTCGCTTTCAACAAGAGAGCCTCTCCAGGACTTTTTTTCTTTTCACACTCCGCTAATATTTGGAAGAGTTCAACTGGAACACACATGTTTTCATCAGGAAAGGTTGTTTCACCGCCTTTCTCTGTTGTATCCAGAAAGGATGCAGAGCTTGCCTTTTTCTTTGATTGCATTCCTCTCAAAACTGTCAACACATGAACTCTGAGACGTGGATCACTAAACTCCTTTGATGCCTAGCATTCACGATCATAAAGAAATTAAAAGTGGAACAATCTGAGTTTAAAATTACTTGCAGAGTTTAAATTTTGTGATATGAATTAGAAAAGAAAAAAAGACTCACCAATTGGACGACTGTATCAAATGAATATCCTCCAATCTGAGCTTCAGACAAAAATTCAACCTGACAGGTGCAAATAGAATCATAAGATTATAGTTTAAGGAGTTAAAAAAAAGAAAAAAGTTAGAAACATACCCAGTCATTGTCTCTAGCTAACACCGCAAGGTACTTCGTACTTAAGGGAAGGTGATGCATCCTACAAAAATTTGTTACCAGAGTCCAGTGCTGGCTAGCAGCCTTTCGTTGAGACCTTAACTCATTTCTATCACCATTTCCACTTAACAACCAAGAACCATACGTGTTTCCATCAACCAATCGTGGAACACTTGCTTTTTCCAAATGGTGCAAGACAAGCATAAGACCTCGTGAAGGTTGTCTACTTGAAGCTCCTGTCTCAGTACCAATTACTGGAGAATCCTTGTGCAAATATTCATCAGCTAAAGCTCGAGCAAGAGATTCTGCAACATCACCTTCATGGGATCTTGTGTGAAACAAAGACCCCTTAGGTGATAATTGCCTGAGATTTTCATTATCTCCACTTGATTTATAGAATGAAGATATTCGCTTAAGCACAGCGATATCAATGCGCATCATGCTGGCTGACAAACCACATAGCTCCAGAAGAAAAGAACATGAAGCAACGAGCATAGAATCCTCAAAATGCATAATAGCAATTGGCAAAACCTGGAAATTCAAGCACTAAAATTTCAGGGATACGATATAAAATTCCTATGAGTTGTTTTGGTAACTTAAAACCAATTTATAAAATCTTGCAAAAAGCCAATGATGTTGCATATAAAGACGCGTATTTAGGATGTCTAACATCAAAATCACAAGAAAACCCTAAGGTACAACATAGAACTGATAGAAGACCAAATGAATACGGTTAAAGATAGGGAACCATTCACATCCTTTACCAAACAACTTAACCTTTTAGGTTAAATTTGCTTTTAACATGATCCCAAACTCCAAATCATATACAACCAAGTGAGCAAAAGTTTGATCCTTGCCATCCCTATTCTTTATAATGAAATCAAATTTCAGCACAAGGTAAAGCAAACCTATGCAAACTGCAGTGTCCACAGTTAAAGCCCAAAGGGCTCTTGCAAAAGCATGTTAGATACGTAAAACCATTCATAAGGTTTCATGTATAGCCTTAAGCTTTTAGATTGAATCGGTTCTAGACAAGGAGATTCATGTGGAAGCATGGCTTGGAAGTAGTGCCAATACCAATTTTGTATTTATTATCAAGTGAAGTTTTTCTCCAGTAACAAACAAAGCATTTTTCAACATTGCTCTGAGATGGATTTGTAAAATTTTTGCTCTCATATCAAGTGCATAACCAAAAAATTTATTTCAAAAGGGAAAAAGACTCACAGATGAAAGGAGAGTCTCCTCGTTTTTTCCTAGCGGTGAAAGAAGAGTCTGAACATCTGATTGAATGTTAGCCTGTCCATGAGCTGAAGCACTGGCTTCCCCTTCTGACTTCATATTTTGAACTCTATGCCCAAGAATTTGGTTGAATGCTGCCAAAGCTCGTCCACGATACAAATGGTGATCAAGTCCAAGGCCATTTTCCTGAAAATTAATAAAAAATTACCAACATATCCAATTTCTCAATTATAATGGCAAACAGAGTGTTTTTGCTGGCAATGCACAATAGATGTTAGCATTTTTTGTAGCAAGAAACATAGAAGGAAATTTCACATAATATTGGGAAAGAAAACAAAAAAAAAAAAAAAACTAGATAGCCAAAAAAAAAAGGGCAAAATGAGCTGGCATTGAGTAAAGACAAATTCAGGTTGAATTCTGTCAAATTTTTCTGCCTTAGGAGCACCTTTTTGGTTTGTGCAAGGCATGCCTTTTGTGTCATAAAAACGGGAGGTCAATTTTCCATGAATGAGCTTCATATGTAATTGTACACATAGAACTCATTCATGGAAACCCCCACTTTGCCCTTTAACCAAACACACCCTAAGCATAATTATCTACCCATCTAATTTGGTTAAAAAAATGAAGGTAAAATGGTTCATGTGGGAAAAAAAAAAAAAAGAGTCAAAACTACCAGGTCAATTGCATACAATGATCCAATTAAAAAATTGAACCAGCCAGGTGGCTGTTTTTCTTGTTGACCTAACAGAGTAAAGAGATATTCTTAAGTGCTCTTAGAGGAAGACAAAGCATTTGCTCTACTTTATTTATTGATTGACAAATCAGCTATTATATTAAAAATATAGAGGAAGTGGAAGACAATAATGACCCATAAACTTATGTGTCAATTAATAAATGGATGCAAGTGTTTTCTCTTGCTCTTGGTGCACCTAAGTATTTCTTGAATAAATTGGGTTCCTATAACTATGTGTAGCTAGTCTGTGGTGCCAGTAAAGAGGCAAATAGTATATAGTTAAACAAGCTTTAGGAACTAGGAAGTAGAAGATTCCTCCACTCTTTTGAAGAAAAATAAAATTATATTAGAGGAACTAAATGAGTACAGAAAAGGTACGCTGGGCAACAAATCCTCCAAAACAGAGAAAAATATAATGCAGAGAAAAAGAAGCAATTAAATTAAATGTACATACCTCAAGTAAAGGACCATGCAGTTCTTCTTCAATGTGTCTTTGGATAGTTGCCTCCCAGGAGATTGCACTTATCTCAGCATGCACATCAGCATTTATGAATAAATCAATGTCTCTGTGTAGCAAAGATTCCCCTGTAGGAAACCCTGAAAATGATTGGCATCCAATAGGACCCTGAAATATAACCAAAATTACATAATTTGGATTCCATATATAAACAGATATTGTGTTTGTCCGGAACAACATGCAAACTAAATGATGGACCGGGTAAGGTATTTCATATTTCACAGTGACACAATCTCAGAACAAGACGATGCCAGATAACGTAATTGTGTATTTAAGCACCAATGAGTGTGTGAACACGTATATATCTCCTTTTTCTTTTTCTCCAGGCAGATACATGAATAAAAAAGACAAAACGCAAGAACAAATGATCAGTGCTGAAACTGTTGGTTTGTCACTAAAACAAGGCATCTAAAGCATACGGTATTACTAAAAGAAACAATAACAGACAGGCACAACTTGAAATGAATTGAGAGACAAAATTGGATAGAGAAGGTAGCAAAGGAATTCAGTCAATCAAAGAGGAGAACAGAAGCAGACCTGGACATAAAGCTGTATTAATCTCCGTATAGGCTTGGGAAACCAGCATGGAAGCATTTGTAGCAGTGAAGTATCACGTCCAGTAGAGAAAAAGATGTCATCACGCCAACTAAAATAGTCTGACAAAGCTGCATTGAAAATTGTGATAGACCAAAAAAAATTGATGAGAGAATTAGTCCAAGTGCCAGAGTAACTGAGGATTAGGGGGTGGGGAAAAGGGTTACCCAACAAATGAGATTTATAGCTAACCAGTTTTTGCTTTGGGGACCAACAAGCCCATCGTATCTTGTCCTAGACATGCTCCAACAAGTGTGCGCCATAATGTGGGGAATCGTTGCAAAGTCGGCTTAAGGTTCTCCAATGTGCACTGGGCAGATGAATTACTATGCCTATTTACACCACCACTATTTAAACAGTTTTGAATCGGCACATCAGCATGCATCAGGGTTGCCAGAGCTGCCATTTCTCCTCCTCCTTCAGCAATATCATCAACAGTTCGAATTATTTCATCTAACTCCAGAACACTGAGGTCACTTCTAGGAACTAAATTATTTGACATAATTGAACGAGCATTGGCAAATGAGGCCTCATACTCACACCCTTTAACCCTAGATAAAAGCAGCCATCTTGCCCATTGACAATCAATCTGTTGAGAAGCAATGTATCAAGTATCAAAAAGCAACAGATATAAAGCACATTATAAGCAATTTCACCACGAAGGACAAGCTTTTAATTGTAAGAAACAACATATACACACAAATCTCTGTGCATCATAGCCAAAATGGGAAAATAAGAAGCACAATTGCATGAAAGGTATATTGATAAAAAAAAATAATAAAAAAAAATGCAAACCAAAAAATTGAACTACAAATTCTCCAGATACATGTACACCACCCATAGTACATAGCCTCAATGCCAAAAATTAGGTACTTTGTAATCTAGCATAGCCTCAATGCCAAAAGTTAGGTACTTTGTAATCTAGCATCATGACTCTCATTTATTTACAGCTCAACAAATGGAGAAATCAGGATTTGAGTGGAGCACTGGAGCTGCATTACCATGAGATTTTCTCTTGGCATTACACACTAAGCTTACCTCTCAAGAAGGGAAAGAAAAGAGTAAACATGGAACAAAGCAGAATTACTAACAACAGAAGTTTCAAGATGCTACTCTTGCTGAGGAATAAAAGTTTCCCCTGAATGTCATTGAGATCAACACTATTTATGATAAGGGCCCAATCACTAGGAAAGGGTATGTTAGGAGAGGCCAGGTTGGGGACACAAGCTAGGGATTTGTTAAGCTCATTGTAAATAAGGGTAACTAACTAATAGGTTGTCATGTGAATAGGAATGGGTGGGAGAGTTTGTTAGCCGCTGCTGTTGAGCTTCTCAGAGGTTTTAGGAGAGGATGGGATCTCTCAGAAGTTTTAGGAGAGAAGAGAGGATCTCTCGAAAATACCTCTCACATCATAACCCATTTCTCTTGGTTCTTGAGTCACATTGGCTGGGAACCCTAATAAACACTATTCTTTCATCTCTGAACACTCTTCTTGCTCTTTGTCTGATCCAGTAGCTATCACTTTACTACTCCCAGCAAAGTCATTTAAATTAGCATAGAAGTTTTTGAACACCATAGGTTGAATAAATCAATAATTAATGGCAGATAAGGGATATTTGCACAGATCTCCAGAATTAAAGCCACTTAATTGTAACAAAAAAAGTAAAAAATGGGTGAACAACATTGGAGCTATCCTTTGGCTTAACTATGGAGCACATATACAAGTCTGTGGTGTTAAAGAGAAAGAAGACTGGCATCCCCTCTAAGGTAATATCTTTTATTTGAACTAGGGTGCTAGTTGCTATATAGAATTGATGCTAATGCCTTGTTGTGGGCTAGCAAACACATTAGGCTCTTTTTCCTGGTAATTGTGTCACATGTGGTGCTTGTTCTTCCCCATCTATTAACATTTTTCAGGTGCTTGTGCAAGGTAGCTATGCTTCTCATGCATTTCATTGGAGTGTAAAACATGTATTTTTAACTTCTTATGCATTTCATTGGAGTGTAAAACACGTATTTTTAACTATGTTTTATTGGCTCAATAGCTAATTTAGGATAAAATTAGGAGATTGGCTTCTATCTAGTGTGAAGTAGAGTCTATTTAAAGGGGTCCAGGGTACCATAACACATAATCAATGGGATTGGACAGCTTTGCTCTAATGATGTTTTCTTTTGTCTAGTTTTTTTATTTTCCTTATTTTGCTATTGAGGATCCCTATCCTCCATATTTGTTGAACTATTCTACACTTAGTCTATGAATTCCTTCTTTATCATAGAAAGCAAAAAAGAAAGAAAATTATTGCCTGCATTTGTCACTAAACTTGCATAAATGAAATTATAGTACAAAAAGCAAAGTTTGGAAAGCAACCAAAATATATAGAACAACAGAACCTACAAATTCAGGGCATTATACAGCTCATACTAGCATAGTGATTTGAAATAAGAATGACAGAGAACAAACAATCAAAATAGATCAATCACAAATAATGACAAGCACTGGACACAATGAAACTTACTGCAGTTTCCTGTAATGCATGAAGTGAATCATGATCAAGGACCAAACTATGTCGTTCCAGGTAAAGGTCCAAAAGATTTGGCAAGTTATACTGTGCACAGTGATGTACAAACATTTTATGTATAGCTTGTACAGCTCCATCTCTATCTACCAAGGTCTCAATAGGATCATCATCCAAAAATATCTTCTCTTGACCTGATACAAAACCTGCTCGGGCTAGAAGAGCTACCATCTCCATTGTTCCTTCCCAATATTCCTTCAAAAATATAAATCTTTTTGCAAGCTTTTCCTCCATAAGCATTCTCAACCACCCAGAGCATATATCAGGTGAAGACCTATATATTTGGACGTCTGCAACTTCCATGCATACAGAATCCAATTCTTCAAGAGAGTATAAGAAACTTCCATAATTAGAAGCCTTCATATTGCATCCTAAAGACGAAGCAGGCTGTAAAACATCCAAATTGAGTTGAAGGCTTCCAGCAGATAGGACATATGTGGGCATCATGTCCAGCAGTCTAGAGACCTCCTTCCAATGATTGCGACACACGTGATATTCAAGTTGTGATTCCCACAGTAAAGAAATGCCCGAAGGAAACGATTGACTCAGTATCATCTGCATACACAAAGATGATTGAATAATGAAACAGAGTCAGTAAAAGAGAAGAGTTTTGTATTTAAAAGGTATAGAGATTGAATTTTTCTTCCTGAAAGAAAAAGAAGTTCATTAAGAAAGAAAAGAAATACAAAGATAGGAGGATTAGATGTGCCCATCAGAAAATAACTAAAACAAAAACTACCAAAAAAATAAAAAAACAAGGATACTGTCTAGATTAGCAGTGAGCAATGGCAGCCCAGTCCCTGTGTAAATCAGTAACTGAAACGCCCTTAAAACACCCTTTAACTAAGGTACAAAGAGAGGCCAAGAACCTTATTCAGTTGCTCAAAAATCTACAGGCATTGAAGCACTTTGAAAAATCCAAGCATTTCTAAACAAATGCAATATAGAATTCAAAACACCCTGAATTTATATAGGATCATGACCTCTTTTCTTCTTCCAAATCCTTTAAACCCTTTTGTCAAAAAAGCTTATAGAGAGTTTGGACAAACCCCATGTCCCCCTCAAATAAACTGCCTATTCCACAAAGAATTAATAACTGGACATAGTAAGAACATATCAGTAATTGATTCAGAGTTGTCCATGCACATAAAACAAATATTGGGAGAAATTGTTGTTTTAGTTCCGTGAATCTAAAACAAATAATTTGTATTAAGAGTTTTATTTTGATACACTGACATTATAAAAGTTTTACACTGTCATTTAATCAAATCTCTCTATTTGCATGACTATTTAAGTAGTGGGGGGGTGAGAGTTAACCATATTAACTGATGCAGCATAACATGATTAGATGACTGCGTAAATCTTTTTTATGATGTTAGTGCATCCAAATTAAATCTTTGTATTAATCCTATCGAGTGATGTCCAACCAAAGGATTTTACCTCACCATAAGCTTTAGACTTTCAAATAAGCTTATAAGGGCAAACTTTTGGCTATCAGAAGAATGAGTTAAGAAATGAGAGAACTTACAAAAATACCGCCTAGAAGGGTCTAGAGTTTGTATTCTCCTATCTAGAATAAGGGAAAGACTGACATTTTCCAGGAGCAAAAGGACAGATTGTAAATCTCGATTAGACGAGTAATTCTGTTATCAAGATCTCTAAAGATATCAAAATTTCATTTGTTAGATTTACTTTGGACATAACAAACAAGATGAATCAGAGCATTATGCGAAAAAATAATGGCCAAATAGGCATGGGAAAGAGAGGTCACTAATCACCATTGGCATCATCAAAATTCAGTGATGAAACTAACATCATTAACACAAAAAAATGCAGGCACAAAACAGAGAAGCAACTTACACGATCAACAGTTCTTTGCTCCCAGGCATCAAACCAGACAGCAGCAGCAGCCCAATATCCACCATGAGGATCATCTTCGTCAACTTCCAAAGCAGATGAACTTTGGTCAATATTCATCCACGAATCCAAAACAATTCCATCAATCTCACCACATTCAATAGCAAGGCTATCAAATGTATCGTTTCGCAAGAGTTTTAATCTATTTTCATCTGGTGAAACAGAGTCTGATGGAACACTGGTATTTTTGAGCCGACCATGATATGTTTTCCAGAAGCTGCTGCTAGGATAGAGACTCTTCTCATATACATGTACAGGAACAAATAAGATCAAAATTCTCAGCTCATGGAAATATCTCCATCCATTACTTAAACTGCACTACATCTGACCACAAAATAAGAAAAATAAATTCCACATACCTCTATCATTGACATGTCTTCCAATATCTTCCACTCATATGGTCCTAGATAACCACATCTTCTCAATACTTCAGCAATCTGGGCTCGTAGAGATCTCCTTACAGTGCCAAACAAAAGTTGCTTGAGACAGGATTCAATGTTCTCTCCAAGTCTTTGAAGCATTGAAACAGCAAGTTCAGTTTCACCCTGTAATCACATGATTAGTCATCTTATTTTTCATTAGGACAGCTACCTAGCAAGTTAGATAAATTACCTTCAAAAATAAGTCATACGCAACAGCTCTGCCAATGTCGCGAACTTTAGTAAAGGTATCATGAGGCTCTGTGTCAGCAACAAAATCCTCCAATTGATGAAGATGCAGTTGAAGAACTGCCAAAGGAAGACGACCAGAGAGCAGAGCATCTTTAACCACAGTTTTAAGATCCAGATTATCTACCTTCCAGCGTGCCATCATCTCTTTTGGATTTTCTACAGGCAAAACTTTCTTTTCCAAAACTCCTCCTAAAGGGTTAACCTGAGATATTTCACCAAACTCTTCTGAGACCAAATGGGACTTGGAATCAACAGGCACCAGTGCAAGGTTTTCATTATTGTCACGGCCTGATGCAGGTAGAGGGAAAGAAAGATCATGTTGGTTCAACATCTCCAACGACACTAAATCTGAAGGAAGAACCGAAAGGTGGGATTCTTCTTGCAACATTTCAGTACTCATTAAAGATGACTCTCCTCCAATTTCGGCCTGTAATTTAGCAATAAGATAGTATTTTACTTTCAGGACAAACAATGCAATCAATTCAAACAGTACACCACGTAACAACCATTGATAACCATACCAATCCTTGACTGGCCCTTTGGAATTTCGACCTAAGCCTACTTTGCAGGTTTCGAATGATCTCCAAGAAATGAGCCATCTCACGAAGTTTTCGAGCAAAATCCACTTCAGTTTGTAGTTTGACTGGTTCAATAGGGGGAAGAGAAAGTAATCCCGTTTTGTTAAAGCCCTCTGCAATGTTTATATCTCTTTTGTGTTGTAGCAATCCATATTTACGGAGCATCTTTGTTGCAAAGCAAGTAGCTAGAGCAAGAAGCCTAAACATGTTGACCACAAAACACAATATCATAAGTCAGAACTCAGAATTAGAGAGAGAGAGAGAGAGAGAGAGACTATACATGCTATAATGATCCTCTCATAAATACTTAATTTCTTTCAGAGTGTACTGCACTGTAGGAAAAGGAACAAGAAATCTAACTGAAGAAACTAGCCATAAGGTAATTCAAGTAGTTCCTAAACTGGAAATACTTTACAAAACCCTTGAAAAATTATTATAAGGCTGAGTCTTAGTACAATGATGAGGTTGTTGCTTTCACAGATTCAAATCTCATAAACAATCTATTAGTTTAGGGTGTAAGGCTACGTACATCTACTCTTCCTAAATCCCACCAAATAGAACCTCGTGCATTGGCCCATGCTTTTCCTTGAAAAAATAATATAGCTATCCTGACTGATTCTATGGTGGGGAGTTTTGAGGTTGGGATCAAAATGGTCCTTGTGAATTCAAATTTTTTTGAAAAATATGCATTTACCTTTTTAACCTTACACAATCACACTACCTTCATGTTCAACAAACCAAATCAAATCAAAAGCACCACAGCCACCGACTCATTGCACTGGAGCAACACCAAAACTCAGATCAATGGAAGCTGTATTATTCACCACCAAACCACCTTCCCACACTTCTTGGGGAATTCCATGACAGAGAGGGACGTCGACAACAGGTTGCTGTGCTTGAGCCGCTGGAAGGGGACTGTGAGGAGGATGGGCTCAGTTGAGATAATGGAGGAGCAGAGGAGGATGACCTCGGGGTGCTCCTCGCATAAGTCGTCGGGGTTTTGGAAGAAGGATACGCCAAGTCTGCAGGGGCAGTGAGGAACTGGCCGAAGCTGCTGATGCTGATGACGGCGATCATGAGGTGTTGGGCGCTGCGAACGTAGTCAAAGAGCTGTGTGGTGGGTGACGAGAGGAAAGGCGTGGAAGGGATTGGGGAGGACAAGATAGGAAAACCCCTCCAAAAATATAATTTATTTGTTTTTATATATTTATATAATTGATAAATAAATTAATAACTTTTAATTTTTGTGATGAATCTCAGCCATAAACACGAGATTAAAGGTTAGGATTCAAGGACCATTTTGGTACCAAACTCAAACTCCCCACCATAGCCATTACCTAGCTATCTTAACAAAACTAGCCAAAAGCTAAAGGAGCAATGTGATGTCACGTATATGTTTGTAGAACCAAAATGGACATACTCCTACACTATATATTTAATACAGGTGACATCATGTCTAGCATGTATGATAAAGAACTCAGAATACAGGTACAAGATGCAGTAAACAATAAATTTACCTTGAAGCAGCAGAAGTTTCACTATCATTGCCACTTTTATTAACTATGAGAAAAACCGCAGCAAAAAGCAATCTCAAAATCCCTTCTTCCGCCAGATTCACATCCACAAGCATTCCCAAAGATCTGTTCATCAATAAAACTGGAAAGTGAATTTCATTAGATAATATTTGCCGTAAAGAAAAAGGCTACATGCTACGTAAGCACATCAATGCAATCTTTCTCAACTACAACTTCGCTTCCACTAAACCAGTTTAATACACAAGGCTATAAGATTCAAGGAAATCTAAAAGCTATATCAATAAAATTAAAGGTAATCCAATTTTCCTTCAAAAAACAATATATTTCTCAACTCAGGCTACACATACCACAAATAACAGAAGGAGTCTATAAATCTGCAACTTATAACTTGTACTAATCCTATTCAGTGCTGCTGTCCAAGCAAAGAGATTTGACCATCACTGAGTATTAAATTTCCAGATAGCCTAGTCCATAGTCCAAATTCTACTATGTTGAGCATAACAAAAGTGAGATTAAAGTTGTTGAAGGAGTCAAAAGAGCATTCAAACTCTTGAGTCCTAGATTATGTACAAGTCCCAGATAATAGGACTCAGGATTAGGCAAATGTATTTGGCTCCCTACATTTTTGCCTTTTTGGGTTGTAGATGCTTTCTTCTTGATTCATGATACATCTCTTCTACAAGAGAGGACTTTATATCCTATGTTTCTGTAAGAGTTAGAAATACAAATTATAGTTTTCTTTTCAAGTAAAAGCAAAAGCAATTGAAACTCATTACTTTCCCTATCATTCAAACTACTTTTAAAGCAAAAACCCCAGGAGATTAGGATCCAGTATATCTAAAAAATAAAGGGAGTGTAACAAAAAATAAAAAATAAAAAATTGGGAAAAGATATGTAAAACAGACAAATAATATAGATGAGGGAAGGCCTCAAAAAGAACTGTCCTCTATCGAAAAATCCCCCTAAAATCTGATGTAAGAACCAACACTCAATCTCCAAGAAACAGATGTCTCTGGGGATCCATCCCAAGTAACAGTGATCACCCGTTGTCATCCCATACTTATTCTGAACACTGAATAACCCAATGCCATAATAAAGTTCTACAGAGGAAAGATCCACAACCATTTAGCTGCCAAACCATAAGCAAATTTATGCCTACGAAGGGTGTGTTTGGTTATAGAAGAACAGTTAACAGTTTTCATTTCCTATTTTCCTGAATTTTATCAAGAAAATATTGAAAATTGTAAAAACTACAAAATCCAGTTTTCATTTTCAATTTTTAGTATATCCTCCACAAAATCCTAAAAACAGAAAAATTGAAAATGAAAATTAAAAACTATTTTCTGAAACTAAACGCACCCTAAGTTTGCAAGAAACAATTCTCCATGCCTTTGGCCTAACCTCCTGACAAACAAAACAGTACCTATTCCTCTCCGTCACCCCACGCATGACCAAACTCCTAACCAATCATCAGTCCATGTCAATTGCCAATGTAGATATAATACAAAATTATAATACCAAGACTGAACTATGGTAAATGTCCACCAAAAAGAAATAAGCACCCATCCACACAATATTGCCACTTCATCCTATGAATATTTTCTTCGTAAATTCTATAGTTTCAGCACTGTGCTATCTCACCTTGAAACAACCCTATGCACAGCATCCACGGATGCCTGGCAACAGATTAGGGCCCAAAATTGCCAATTCAGTGCAAAAGAAATACAATCAAGATTCCACTGTCAAAATTTTGGCTTACCTTTCTATTTCATCAAATTTCAGGTAGTCCAATGCTATTTGTAACTGACGAATGCGAGCAAATTTGATGTCCCATCCTGCAAAAGAAAATAACTTAATAATCATGCACCTAAATTTCATTTTATGGAATTCTAAACTCCACTTAATTATACAAAGTCATCTTAAACCAAAAATAAAATAAATAAACAAACAAACATCCCATCAGAAGTTTTGTTCCACTTTGTTATCAGTGTTATTCTGTTTTAACAGACGATTATATAGTTTCAGCACTAAATGAAATAATATTAGTAATTAAAAAAAAAATCTTGAAACAGCAGCAGTTTTGGCATCAAAACAAACAGAGCGTAAGCAAGTGAAAAAAGCAATTCAGGACAATGCATTAGCACTGTTCCAGATCAGGAAGCTAATAAAGATTAAGCATGTTATCAGTATCACAACCAGTTCACCAAAATCTAAAACTTCCTTACACCCAAAAATATCAAGGTAAAGAGAATGATGGAGAATCCTCAGACAACAAAAATAGGGTAACAATACACAGCTGATCATGCAGAAGAAATCAAGAAACAATGAGTAATTATACAGAAGTTGGAGGAGAACAGTGATATTTTCATGAAAATCTTCTTATAAAGAAATAGATTTTATAAGATAGAAAAGTAACGAACCAGTATTAAGATATCCTCCTTAAAGATAGCTACATAATTTTTTTAATAAAAAAAGGCATAATTCTATATCCTTCAAAGGAATCAAGCAAAAAATCCCCTTAATTACCCGAAAAAGAAAGTATTAAATGCATTACTCAAAACAAAGACATCAAAATGATAGAACTATCCAGTCCTTAAGCATGTCTGCCAATGGGACCAGTGTGGAGCTTCCTTAGGGTAAAGAGGGGGCCAAGTTTTTTCAAAAAATTCAACATATATAGATACATTTTGTTTAGTAAATAGGTTTAATTGTAAACATGTTATTTTAGAAAAATAAGTTTCAACTTAAAAATTCATTAACTTGTTTTTATTTTTCAATTAAAAAACAATAGACAACATAATGTTGTGCAATAAAAATAATGAAGATGAATTTCTTGAAAATAGAGTGGTTATTTACATTAAGAGTATGCTTGATTTAAGAGTATAAATGAGGTAAAACTTTTTATAGATGAGTTTCATATGTAATTTTCATATGTAATTTTACATATGGAACTTGTCTATAAAATTATATATAAAGCTAATTCATGAAAGAGAAATATTATTTATATACACAATTTGTGAGATATTACACCGACACACTCCACACACATATGCAATGGCATTATGGGAGGTTATAAAATGAATTTTTTTGGGTTTCAGTAACACTCACCATTTTCTAAACATAATTGGTCTGCCTCTCCAGTTCCTTCATACAGAAGAACTCTGTCCAAAATTTCAACTTTCCAAGGAGAAAACCTTTTGGTTGGTTCTTTTGTTTCCACATTGTCTTTTACTAGATCTGAAATCCCTATACCATTTCTTGATTGGCAATAACCAATGTACTCAACAGGAAGAAAATTTGATAAAACTGAAATGGAGGGAAGATACACCGATAGACCACCTTCTCTTACAATGTAAAAACAACCTTGGAATATGCAACCAATTGCTTCCCCAATAACAGCTTCTTCTCTTCCATTAAAATGGTACATGTCATATATACCGTCTATGAAGTTGTCATCATGGACATCTAACTTCACTTGCAGATTAAAATGGACAAGCAGAGAACCTCCTTGATTCTTTACATAATTCCTTTTAGAGAGAATAGTAATTCCCAATGGAGAAAAACAAATGGAATCATCCTCATAGACTCTAAAATTGGGGAGAAATATCTTTCTCATGACAGGTGACTTCACATCAGAACCTGTGAGTTTATAATCATTAGCTACTTTAGAAGCAACAGAAAATCCACTTGAATAGAAGCCACGCCAGTCCCCCTTTTCTTTAAATGTGCAGCCATCAATTTTGTGAAATACATTATTAGCTGTAACAGCTTTGTCTGGGAAACAAACACTCCCATTTTTTATGTTCATATCACTAGAATGAAAATAGCCAGAGGAATTAGGGTATACCGATTGGCGATCTATATCATAACCGCCAACACCCCAACCAATCAACGTTCCTAGCCCAAATTGCTGATAATATGGAAGCAACTTCTCATATGAACGATTCTTGTCAGGCACATAATCACCCAAAGATATCACATAGATCACACCACATTCATCAACCACAGCTAAAAGGAAGGTATGTGAAGCAACAACTAACCTTCTGAATGATCTTCTACAAGAATCACTATGCTGGTCAGACAGATTAGCCATAATGTCACACTCTTGCTTAATATCTGTACCATCACTCAAGGGAAACTTTTCTAACCCTTTCAGATTAAAATGAGTGTTAAGTCCACAAGCCTGTGAAACATTGAAATGTGTCACAAGTTCACCAGACAATGCAGCATAGAGAACAATCAATCCAGAAGAGTTAAGGCATACAAGAAGATTATCAGAAAATTGGAAATCCATCCACTCATCAGCCAAATCTATGTTTATTCTTTCATCAGGCTTCACCATTGAAACCCACTGAATACCCCAACAGTCTATCCTGGCAACAAGAAGTAAATTTCTGCTCCTGCTTCCTTGATTTGCATCACTAATATCGACAGACACTTGATGCATTAAGGTTAAAAAAAATCCCACGAAGCAATATGAAGCACTCGAGAACACTCTGTGGCATTCATAGAACCCGTTAATCTCAATACCAAATACATTGGAAAAACAATCAGACATAGAATCAGCTCCACACAAGCTCGAGCTTGAGAGGTCAGACACATCTTCTCCTGACTCAGCTGGTTCCTTAATTTGGATAGAATTTTCCTTGCATAGATAGTCCACAGGTAGGTTGTTGTCAAATATGTTAAACGAAACCACTTCTGCAGAGCATGGGAATTCTGTATTCTCAGGGAACTTTGTCCAGACACTGCCATCTAATACAGTAGTCTCAACTTTAGTGAAAAAAGACTCCAAGTATCCCATAGCAGCAGAGCCTCTCAATAATTGAGCTCCACTATCTCCACCAGTCCCAGTTATACTCTGACCTCCAGAGAAATCATGACTAAGGCTGGAAGAATCTCCCAGATCCATATGTTGAGATAATGTAGCAACAGGCCGCCATTCCACCCACCTGCCTTGGCTAAAGTTACCCTCTACTGCAGCATGAACCATTCCTCTGGCTTTGTTCAGTTTGGGAAAAGCATGGACTGTCACCCCACATTTTCCAGACACAAATAGAAATTCTTTAAATGAAGCATCACTGTGCTGATCATAGTTGTCCCCACAGCGAGCCCAGGCCAATGAGTTCACATCACTAATGAATGGGTAACTATTGGATCTTGAACATTTAATTTCAGCAGGATCAGCATCAATGCCAATTTCCGACCCTGAAGTGCAAGGTAAATCATTCACCAAACCTGAACTACTATGCCTAGCAAATGCCTGCGAGGAAAGAGTTGATGAAGCTGGATTGGGATTATTGTTATCCTGGCCACTTTGGAGACCAATAGAATGCGACTCTCCTGCAAACAACAAAGCAAATGCACATACCAGAACAGGTTAACAAAACAAATCAGAAACATCTGTGCGCACACCACAGTCAACTCCATGAAGCAGGCAATTTAATTGCATTCGCTTAGGTAAAATATGCTATACGACATCGATGTCCAAACAGAAATTATAACAACAAACAAAGGAAAACAGCAATCACCTTTAATCAGAGGAAGCAAAAGAGCTTCTCTTTTATGAGAATGCAAAAGCAGTATCTCTCTCGTAGGAGAAAGAAAAGCTTCGCGAAATTCCGAAAGCTCAATTGGGATCACGGAAGGGTCCCAATTATGCAACCGAAGTATAGCAGGATCCTCACTGCCCAAGGGCAAATCCATTCTGCTCCTGATTCAACCAAACATCATTCAATAAAAATGAAAATAAATCATAATTTCTAAAACAATTATAACTAACAAGTAACAACTAGTAACTAGACTTCATAAAATTCCATACAGTGGTCATGGTCAACATCAATATTCAAAAGAACATCGTAATGATATAACAAGGCTTGAAACACGCGAAACTCCGATAAGCGGGAGCAGTAACTGGCTAACTCTATTTTCTACTTCATTTCCTCGATTATTTCTTTATTATTTGTTAATTCAGAAAGAACACCGAAATCGCCAGTTGAATCGAGCAGTTTAATCTGAAAACACGTCGAACCTCGGAAGCAATAAGGATGGATTCAATCACTTCAACAAAAAAGAGATTATAATTCAAAAATTGAGAACTGAAAAATGAAATCGTCGAGGGTCAAAAAAATTGAGGAGCGGTGAAATTCCAATTGCATAAATGAAAAACAAATAAGAAAGATTGGATACGGAACCTGAAGACGAGTGATAATCAAGAGAATAGAATTGGATGATGCATGGATATAATTGATAACTGTTTATAATTGATGGAGGCGTGATGAGAGAGAGAGAGAGAGAGAGAGAGAGTGATAGGAGTGATAGCGCAGAAGAGTAACAGGAACTGGTGCCTGCCTTATTGCGTGCTCTCTCTGCTCTCCGCTGCGCGATCGCTGTACCGCACTTCCTTTGGACCTTTGTTCCATTACTTCATTTTATTTCACTTTTTTCATTTTTATTTTCTTCTGAGCAATCCCCTTGAGGTGGGAATTCTTTATTTACCTAACCAATTTCATCAACTCAAGAATTTAAAAAATAAAATAAAATAAAATACACCTAATCTGAAATGAAGTAAATTGATATCATTTACTGTCACATTTACAATATATTCTATAAATTTATCCATGACTATTCTTATGCATAAAGACAACTGATAATTTAATTCACCTAGAGATTATGCTGATTAATTTTTAATATATAATATCTATTTTACAAATGAATTTTAAAATATTATTAAAATTAAAATAGTTATTAAATAAAAAATTATACAACAGATATTTTATTTAAAAATTTAATAATAAATATTTCAAATAAATACTAATTAATAATTAAATAAGGTTAAAATAAAAAACCACTGGGCTTTGAGCCTTACGGGATGAACTATTTACTCTTGAGCCAGGAGAGGCCCGCTTAAAAAACTCTATACAGTCTATACCCAACTGACCAACTCCCTTAGTGGACTTTGATGCTTCTTTGGTTCTCAATATGGATATGGGAATTGAAGTTCCTTTTTATTTTTTATTTTTTTTTTGGGTCATGAGGGTTTTTTTTAATCCCCTCTTCGTAAGCCTGTGGTCGGATTTTTTCTCATCCAATTTCGCTTCGCTTTCTTACAGCAGAAATGATAGTTTGACATACTTTGCAGTGACAATACTTATACACCCATTTAACAAAGTGGGAGGGAACAATAGCTGCAAAATGAAAAATGTTTTTTTATCAAATACAACATTTACTGTATACTAACACCCAATCTATCACTATTCAATTCTATGTGGACATCACTTTTAGTAAAAAGTTTTTAGAGCTACCAAATGGTTATTACCACTCCTATTCAATTATCATTTTTTTTTTCACTTTCTCCAAAATGCCTTTTCTTTGTTTGCCAATTAAAACAATAATCTATTAGTAAATATTTGTTCTAATTTATAAGTCCACTTGAATTGTTCAAGATGATTTTTTTTTATTAATTTCATCAATTTGTCATTTCTATATGAAAGTAACGTACTTAATAAACACGATTATGTGGATTTAAAAAATTGAGTAGTTATATATCTTTTTAATTTTTATCAATATGATAATTATCTAAATAATATAATAGAAAATATTAAAAAATACTGAGTTAAAGTTAACCAAAAAAATAGTATAATATAAAATATAATACATATATCCAATATTTTGTTCAAAGTGAACATTTGTAATATTCACAAAAACAAAACTTCTCGTACGCAGTCAGTTCATTTTTATTTTGTGAAAAAAAATATCTTTCAGTTTTTAAAATCATACTTAATCTATATTTTTATACAAAATTGAGAAAATATGTGATTGTTTACCAAATAAAAACTTTCCGTATTTATGTAAAGAAAATTATAAATTTAGCATTTTTTATGAGAATAAAAATAAGTACAAGATGAAGTTTTTAATTTAACAAAATATTTGAAAAATATTCAATGCTTAAAATGATAATCGAATATTAAATCTTTACTGACATTAAATTTTCTATTTTGACTGGCATTAAAATCTTGAATCCTTTCGAAGTATAAATATTATTTAAGTAGTACATGTAACTACGTTTTTAAGTCAAAATAGTTGTGTTTAATAAGTTAATTGTATATAAAATAAACAATTGATAATAGTTAAGATAAAATATAAACTAATCTTAATTGAAATAAAAAGTAACAAATTTATATACAAAAACAAATGATAATAATAATAATAATGTAGTGCTACTTTCTTATTATAATTAATAAATGAGGAAAATTGTATTATAATGAAACTAAAAAAAAACAATTAGAAAGGAGTGGCAATAATCATTTTGAAAATGGCAATAATTGCTCCCAAGTTTTTATTTACCATCAATAAACTTGAGTGGGTGTCTATAAACACCTCACTTTAGATAGTTCAAATAATCACACTTGTACAAAATACAATGGAAATTTAGAGTATTCCTATTCATTGTTTTATATGTATCAAACTATGAAAAGTTTGTTTTGAGGTTTAAATAAAAATAACAATGAGCACTTTTTGGTTTCGTTCATTCTTGTTTTTTATATGTATTTTATAGTTTAATTTCATTACGTATGGATACAATAAAATTTCATAAAAATGACAAATCATAATGGATATATAATTATGATAATAGATAATTATTTTCTATAATTTTTCACTTTAATGATATTATATTAGTTAATAATGAAAAATTGTCTTGAATTATTAATATATAGCATTCAAACTTTATATTTTAAGCATTTTTATTTCTTGGGTGATGCCTTGGATTCATAGTATAGAGATATTCTACCTCATAAATAGTCCACCCCCCTATTTGATCCCTTCCGTTATCCTAAAAAGGAAGCATCTTTCATTTTATTAGGGATGGCATTTTTTCTTTTTTGTCTACAACATGATTTTAAAACTTACTTTTATCTGTTTTCCAACTTGCAATGTAGTAGTGAGTTAGAAAGATGTTACATGGGAAGTGGAATGAACACATTGAGCATTTTTCTCCTTCCACCTTAGAGCTTAAGAGTTTGATTAGTAACTGAGGGTGATATATCTACAAGCACTCTAATACTTAAGTCAACAAAGTGCTTTAAAGGTTTGTAAATAAGGGAGATTGCATACCTTTTATGGGCTATGAACACCCCTAACATGCTTGAGATTTCTTCCTGATGCCACCTTCTAATGATCACAGGAAATGGCTTTTCATGGGAGACGTGTCTTGCCCATATCTGTCTTTCATGTGGAATGAACTTATTGTGAGGGTCGGAGCATTATCTGCCTGTATGGTTTGTAATCGAACTCCTAGTGTGTTGAAAATAATTGTAGTGAAGAGAAGTAAATGTGTTTGGTTTCCACTTTAGCTTCAAAAGGGAGTGAGTGGAGTTGGATAAAATCAATTATAGCCAAATCAATTCTTTTTCTTTTAAAATCAAAATTTTCAATATCAATTATTTTAAAAGCAATTCTTCCAAGATATAAACCAAACAAATCCTATGAGTTGACACTGAATTTTGGGTCGAGTTTCTCCAAATTTGGGTCGATTAATCTTCTTTCAGTCATTATCTTAGGGTCTTAGGCTCATGCCCCAATCCCCAAGTTAGGCTAATAAGTTTAGCCCATGATCTAGGACCTTCTTATTGTTTGGGCCAATTCAAATAGTTGTATCATAACAAAACTTTTCAAAATTTTTAATCACAACAAGAAAATTATCAGTTAATAACCGAAATTTCGGTGGCTAAATGCAATAAATCGGTCGCAAAATCTTTTAACGACCGATTTTGTGACAGATTTATGTTGTAACTAGATTGAAGGTTGCTAAATTATTAGTGACTAATAATTTTCAGTCACTAATTTTTGTGACAGATTTTGTGATCGAAATTCTCCCACACCAATTGGAAGAAGTTGGCTCAATAGTGACCGATTTTTCGGTCACTAATTTTTGTGACCAATTTTATGACTAATTTTCTCCCTCAACCAATTTGAACATGTTGGCTCAATAGCGACTGATTTTTCGGACGGTACTTTTTGTGTCCAATTTTCTCCTTCAACTAATTGGCCTACTAGCGACTGATTTTGTGATCAATTTTCTCCCTAAGCGGCTGGAAGATGTTGTAATAGTAATGACTGATTTTTTGAATTAGTGACAAAAAAATCGGTCACTAATAATTGTTACAGGTACCAATCCAATTTTTTTTTTCTGGATTCCCATTTTCACATACCTAATTTACATATCCATATCACCAACAAACAAAAATAAAATTATATATGAAACCTACTAAATAACAATTAACTAGTGCCAACTATCAATACTAAATAACATACAAAATAACCAATGTCAATTCAAAGTACAAACAAATTATTATAACTTGTCCTCCTAATCTCACCTTTATCCCCCTTAGTTCCTACTAAATATCAACTTAGTAGTGTCAAATATCAATACTAAATAACATACAAAACAATCAATGTCAATAGAAAATACAACAAGTAATTATAACATGTCCTCCTAATTATCCCCTTTCTTCCTCTCAGCCAAGTCTCCAACAAGTGATTGAATTTTACTGAATATTATTTAAAATAACTAGTATCAATTCAAAATAGAATAAACTAATTATAACTAGTCCTCATCCTCCTTTTTTTCATCATCATCATCACCCTCCTCCCATTTAGCTAAGTTTGCAATAGGTGATTGGAGATCAGAAAATTGAAAATTCATTCGTCTCATCATTTCTTGTAGCATATGGTTATTATGTTGAACTTCCTGATAAATGCGTCTCGTTCTCAATGTTCTTTAACCTTCCTACAAGTGCACCATTTTCTTTTTGCATCTTTTTCAATAGTTCTTAATGCTCTCCTCTATGAACCCACTCAGCTAAATGTGAGCCTAAGCCATGATAATAAAACCTTCTATCAACTACCATTGACTCTAAGCCAAGACCATAAATCATCCCATTTATCATACTTGTAGTGTCTCACCACACATCTATCTCATTTGGTTTAGAACTTCCTTCCTGAGATGCTTTTTAGGTTGCCTTATCCATGGCTCGGGTGACTTTCGCCTGTAAACATGAATATGATATCAACTAACACAAAAACCAACTTAAGCATACTTATGATATATTAATGGAATATACACTATATAGTCTAACAGTATATAATTAGATGTTATTTTCTAACATAATTGATAGACATGAACCAAGCACTAAATAAATTACAAGTTACTTATACCTATATGCTCCGATCTCTTATCCACCCATGTTTGATCATTGCGCCTATGTGTATGGTGAAATAGCTCTAAGGTGTAGGAGGTCTCCCATTCAATTTTGTCTACATATATAACAATAATATAAATTAAGAATATTTTCTTACTTGATTTCAAAGCAATATGTCAAAAATTAACCTTTTATACAAAAAAGAAATTATTTGAAAACCAACCAAATTAGCTTTATGTTGAGAAGTGGTAATAAAGCTATTGGTGTAAAGAGAACCTCCAAACCCTTCACAATTAGATGCTCGATTTAGCTTCCCTTGTCTACTTTTTTTTCTTAAAGGATTCACTTGCCCAATGCTCACACAACCTATTCCACACAGATTCTCCAAGTCATCTTGGCCTATTCATGGTGACATGAGCCTTCTGAAGAATACTTTTTAGTAAGGCAGCACTAGGCATTTAAAAATTTCTTTTACCCTAATCATAATCTGGGGACTCAAAATCAAACTTGATCTATAATAACCAAATTAAATGAAAGATTAAGATATGCTTGTAGACATCAAAATCAATATTAACTGATTACAAAAATAAATATTGAAGGGAACAAATACCACTTAAAGTTCCTATAAACACTTCTTTTCCCTATCATGCACATTATTACCAAAGATTCACTTTTCAAAAGAGCTGTTGTAGATCACACTAAAAATGTCATCTTAATCTTAGTAATGCATCACCACGAATTTCAAATTCTCAAAACAACACATTAAACAATAATGAGGACTAGGAAAATAACTACGTGCATCATAAATAGCAATATCATAGCAACCAGCATTCCCAATCCTCAAACATTATTTCCCAAACTAAAATTGAAAAGGAGCTCAACACAAGTAAAAAGCTAAAGCGAAGCAAAAAGCCAAAAATTAAACCACCAAAGACAAGCATCAGGAAGAGCCCAACGGCACAAAATCGAAACAAAGAGCAGCTAAAGACAAATGGAAAGATCCCCACTGCTGATTAAGGTGAAAATTAACCTGTATTTTTTTAGTCTAGTCAAGCTTAGCCATAAACAAATCTATAAGCAAAACACATTGGGGGAAAACAAAAAAAAAAATATCAGCTTTCAGCATATAGAATTCACAAAACCTGAAGCACTCACTTGAGGGAGTGGAGTTACGGTGAACCAGCAAAGCAGAGGTTTGGCATAGTAGCGGAGGACGGAGGACAAAGTCGTGGTAGAGCAGCAAAGCAAAGGCTTGGTGGAGCAGTGAAGAACGACGGAGGATGAAGAACCAAACACAAAGAGCGATGGCACAAGCGACCACAAGTGTGATAAAATAAGGCACACAGTGACCACTACCACAAAGAGACGGTGCGAGGAGTAGCACCCTCAATGCGAGGAGCGACGGAGCGCAACGGCACGAGGAGCAGCACCCTCAATGTGAGGAGCAATGGCCTGCGACGGCATAAGGAGCAATACCCTTAACGCGAGGAGCGATGGCGCTCGATGTTGGTGATGGTGAGGATGGTGCAAGGTGGGTTGCAATTGAAGTTGACACAGTAAGCACAAAGAAGAAGAATATGGTGCACCCTTTCTTTCAATT